>JALBZB010000311.1:0-33415 GCA_038050625.1 Pythium sp. MPC-2022a
AAGACACCTGGGACGTTCGTTCCCTGCCGACGTAGCACCACTGATGGCCCCTCTGACCCTTCTTTCAAAGGTACGCGGGCGACCCTCGCCTCGGATCGCGCTCGTCGCCACCTTCCAGATGTTCGACTCAGCGTTCGTATCTCGGTTCCACAGCCTGGAACAAGTCGCACATCTGACCAGCCCGTGACGCAAGATGCTGCCGCTCCTGTACGGTCTGGGGTTCTCGCAGATCCGAAATGTCTTACATTCGCCCTGTTCGCACGCGCTGCAGCTGGTGCGAAACTCATCGACCAGGTACACGTCGTAGCCCGCCTTCCGAAACATCGTCCTGAAGCCCTTGCCTTTGATGGGCTCCGAGAACCTGCGGTGCTGCCTCTGATCCTAACCCCCTATCGCGGCTATCGTTTCTGCTCCGCTTCCGAACAGCTTCTTGAACCGCTTCAGGAGACAAGCTTCTGTTATCTGGCGACGCATGTAGCCACCCAGCTTCAGCTTCCGGAAGATGTATCCGTTGTACACGGAGCTCAGACGCCGTTCATCTCGTTCTTTTTCTCCACGTAAGCTTTGAAGCGCTCGAAGTCGGTCGTCTTCCTGCTGTAGGCGCTCAGCTCCGCCTCCCATTTGACGACACGCTTCCCGTCGATCACCTCCTGCTTGCGCTCCTGTATGTAGTCTCGGTACTTCTTCGCCTTCGTCTTTTTGCGGCGCGTGTCCTGTGTGTATCGGAGCCTTGTCTGTTGCTTGGTGTCTCCGTCGACGCAGTACAACAGGTCGTTCATGTTGAGGTCGATCGCGATGACCGTCTTGTCCTTCAGGGGTTCGTAGTCGGCAACCTCGTCGATGTACGTCTCGCTATTTCCTTTCTTCGCTTGGATCACCCGCTTGCCGAGAAGACCCTCTCGCTTCAAGAGGATGCTGCAGCCAACGCTATCCGTCTCAATCTGGTGGTCGAACGCGTACCCATGCGCGCAGAAGCACTTCATGTCGGTCTTGAAGAAGAAGCCTCAGGTGCTGTCGTGGCGCTTGACGAGGTTGCCCTCCGTCAAGTAGTCGCTTCGCTTACCCTGTTCCTCCGTGAAGCAGAGGTTGACGTGCGACATCGTGTCTATGCGAACGTGTTTGGGCACGACGTTGCTGTGCAGTGGGCATGCGTTCTTGATGCTCATGCTGTGTGCCTCGACTGCCCTCATCATGCGCGGCATGCGCAGGGGGTAGTCCTACGGTGAGCACTGGATGTCGTAGCGGACGTTGTCTTTTTGCAATTTCCTCGCAGGGAACACCAGGTGGCGCTGCTCATCGATCCACGTGTGGTAGAGGGGTGGGACGTCTTCAGCAGATGTGGTCTGAGCAAGTCGTCCTTGATCCTGCGCAAGTGAGCGCACAGCTCGTCCTGGCGACTCCTCGTGTTCCTCCCACTCCTCCTGATAATGTCGACCAGCTCCTTCTTGCGCCACAACACGTCGACGTACCGCTCGACGTACTCGACGTAGTGCTGCTTGACGCTGTTTTCGTACATGGCGATCACGTCGGTCGAGAGGTAGTTGAGCACGGTACTCATATACCGGTAGCTTAGCTCCTCTGACACGTACACCTTGTAGTGCTACTCGTAGAAGGACTTGATCGTATCCTTGATGATCTACGTTTCGGCCTTTGGATGCCTGCCCTGGGAAGGCGGCTTGCAGAGCACCTTCATGACTGAGGCCACGAACTATTTGTCGAGTGTGGGCAGTTCGACGCCCTTCTCGCAACAGTGGAGCAGGTGCAACTTGAGCAGTTGGAGCGTGTGGATCATGATGCCGTTGGCCTATAGCGCGCGGCATATCGGTTAGCTTCTCGATGACAAAAGCGTCCTTGACAACGCTCTTGAGGCACGTCTTGACGTAGCGGTAGGGCGGGTCCGGTGGTTCCTTCATGTTCCCCGTTCAAACAGGTGGTGTTTATGTTGGAGGTTGTGTTGTGGTGAGGAGTGGATTGTGCTGTTGATGGCAAATAGAGAAGTTTTTGCAAAGCTATATCTCTTCCTCTCCTGCGCATGGAGGATCGTGTCCATACCTGGGAGTGCGTCTCAGACACTTTAAATTTATGTCCCGCGCACAAGTGTCTTGCCTATATCGTTTTACTTCTAAAAGCAGTGGCTACATGGCACTGCCACTACAACTGTCCTTTCAACAATAACGTGAACCCGTCCGAGATGGCTTCACAGTCAACGTGAACCCATTGACAAGATTCTCAAGGGTCGCTTGAGCCCATCAGCTTTGTATTTGAGCATTTGCCAGATCACTCACAACGCCTCCTACAGCCCCATTCCAGACAATCATCGCCTCTCCCCTCCGACAATAATGAGCTCTTCACTACCAGGGTAAGCGCTGCACGATGAAGCTGGGAACCTAAGCTTCAATTTTGGCTCTGGCTGCTTCCGTCGTCGAATGCTTCAACATGCGGAGGTCGTCGTTATGTTCGACGCCATTGTGGGACGCGGCTGGACCGGGTGCTGCGTGGAGAAAGTTTGAGTGCTGCGGATCAGCAGAAGTCCTGTGAGCTTCTAAAAGCAAGTCATAGCGATCTTGGTCGTGCGAGCAACAACACCAAACGATACATCTTGTTTAACGTGTACTGGTACAGTCAAATGATCCAGAAAGTCAAGTTTTCCATAGTTTTCGAGTGTACCCATCGTCAAGAAAATCAAAGCATTCCTGATTTCTGGACTTCTGGTTTTGTCCAGCTTGCACTTCTGCAGCTTCTTGGCAGAACTCCAGTACAGAAAGAAATCCAGCCAAACCGTTCAGTTTCTTCAAGGGTGAGGGCGAGATCTTTGCGCCACCACTTGGTGCTCAGATTGAAGACAAGACCTCCCAAGACAAGCAGCTTGTCATCTCACCCAGCCTCACCCAGTGCGACGCCCCACCAATCCGACCGCGATGACGGCCGTCGTGATCGAGGCACCGCGCGAGCAGCCTCCACCACCTTCACCACTGCCAGCACCAAAGCTCTTTTACTTACGCGATGCGAACTGTACGATCGAGTACATCGACTTACAACAACCAAGTGACAACAAGAAGGATGGAGCTCCCAGTAGTGCCAGAGTGACCATCGTGCTTCTCCACGGCGCGCCGAGCTCGTACCAGGACTTTCACCACCTCATTCCATGCCTCCAGCAGCAACTGCAGGATGTGAACCTGCGTATAATTGGCGTGAATTTGCCTGGATTTGGAGGTTCGATTCCAGACCCAGAGCAGTACTTTGAGCAGATCAGCGCGCTGCCTTCGATCAAGCTCACGCTGCAGATGCTGAGAGAGCTGTGCACTCCAGAAGAGAACGTGCTCCTCATGGGTCATTCGTTCGGAGCACACTCGGCGCTCAACCTCGCAGCGTTCAACCAGGAGCTTCCAGGTGGCGATGGCAGCAACACCTCTCAGGCTCTCAACATCAAGGGGATGGTACTGCTCGCGCCTGTGGGCTGCCGCCCTCATCATGTGGTCAAACCAAAGACGATCGCCTTCATTGTCAGGTTGCTACGCTCGTCCAACTCGGTTATTGCGGGTATGATGCCGGGAATCAACAAGTTCCTGTACACCAAGATGCTCGGGTTCTCCGGTGATTTCCCGGCAAGCCACTATGTCGCTGCGATCGTGCGCGCCAGCACAACGGACTTCCCGGGTATTGCCGACCACGTGCAGATAATAAAGGCGGCGACGCCGACGTTGCTCGCGTGGACAAAAGACGACGAGTACGTCGAAGACGAGATCTCCCAAGAGCTCGCGGAGCTCTGCAACCCGTCGGGACCGCGCATCGTGTTCACCGATGCCGGACATTTCATCCAGAACACGCATCCAGAGTTTCTAGCTAGTGAGGTTGCTAAGTGGGTCAGCCAGGTGCTCACTCTGACCCCTAGTGAGCGGCAGGAGATCACGGAGACGTGTAGCTAGCTATCTGGATGAACCAGTAATGTAGTTATGTGTCTATCATCGTGGGTTAGGACGTATGGGAAATGATACTCGCATAACGCATTTAAATAATGGACATTTATGGGTTAGTTCGTGGGTTTCTGTCAGAACAAGTGGAAAATGACCAACATTTTTTAAAGTAGCGTCCAACGTCTTCTGCGAACTGCCGCGCTTCCCAGTTCTCCACGACGCTCAACGATGTATAACGTCGTTGCTGTCAGCTGTTAGCGTTGCACGCGTGAGCACGAGAAGTGTCTTTCTGGAAAGACAAAGCAATCTATCTGCAAGATCACGCGACGCAACATAGAGCGCAATTGAATGATCCAAGCACGCTCTCTATGTGGCGATGCGTGATGGAATATTGCCGCCTTGATGTCGTAATTCGAGTTCGATCGGATTTTCAAGGCATCGCCATCTGCGCGTTGTTGCACAACACTACTCGTGTGCTTCCAGTACACGAATGGGCTCGCCATTCAATATAAGTACCAGGAAGACTCGCTTTGAACTTGTTGCAAGCATGACCCAACACGAATCAATTTGGTCCAGTCTCGCAGACTTGAGGACTCAGAAGAGCTGGTTTCGAAGGTAAAAACTATTTTCTGAGGATGGCGCTGCATCAGAAACTCACTCCTCTCTTGCCGATAATGTAAGCAAACATAACTAGAGTGAATGTGGTCCACATCATTAAATGTGCTGTCCACATCAGACAGCCATTTTAGATTTTGTCGATTTTGTGCAGAATGGGTTTTCGACAAGAACGTTTGTGATTGGTTGCATTGGTTTTGTACCCAAAATAATGCTGTTATTTGGCGTGGACATTTGGGTCAAACGACATTGGCTCGAAAAACAATAAGAAAAGGAAGCGGGAGAATGAGCAAGTGACCGGCGGACATTTCGGCCAAGAAGCGAGCCAAACGCGTGCAAATCGCTCGGACATTTGGGTCAAATGGCTCCGGACTTGACCCAAATGGTCAGATGGGTTTATCCGTTGGATGGCACTGTGCTGTACGGAGTTGAGAACAACGAGCGAGCTCTTTCGGGTTTTCTTGGATGAGCACGAGCTCACATCCTAGAATCGCCTTGGACGCTTTCGTTCTCTCTCTTCGGGCTCTCTTTGTGCTGTGAGCTCAAAGAGAGAGAACGAAAGCGCCAATGGCGAAGAAACGGCCAACAGTGATCTCGCCCAAAGCGAGGGCGAGGCAATGCGCACCCAGAATGCCACCGGCACCGGCGACCTTGCAGCGCGAGATCGTCGCACTGATTTTAGAGGCTGCTCTGATTTTGTTACCAGCTGGATATTCGACAGAAAAGTTAGGGCGCATTACATTCAGACATTCAGAAAACCAAACAGCATTAAAAGACTCATACGGAGAAACGACTCGGCGCGCGACGGAGGCGTCGAATTTTTGGACCAGAGGGGCGCTGAGGAGGACATGCAAGTGGACCAGCGAGGCGGCGACGCGCTGAACCACAACAAGAGACGTGACGAGGACGTGGAGAATGACCAGGACACGGAGACGGACCACACGCGCGACGAGAACATGGCAGCTTACGAATGGGAGGATGGCACTGAACTCCTCCCTACTGTACCTACAATTCCACCTCCAGCATCACCACTTCCACAAACAGCACCACCACAGCTACCGAGTGCGGCCCCAACTTCGTGCTGTTCGCTGTGCCGTGATAGAGGCAACTCGTACGTTAATACGTATTTTTCACCTGACAAATGACGCCCATACTTGCGCTTCATGTACACTGGTAAATGCGAAGTTCGATCATGCCAGAACGTCCACGAGGAGGGATCGTCTCACATCGGTTATGAGCTACATCAACAAAGCTGCGAAAACCCTCGACATTTGCGTCTACACCACCACGCAATTGGAGGTAAGTGGCTGAGATATTTATCGATTATGACAAACTAACCTAGACTAACTTGTACAAATACTTGTTGTGGTTGCATTTCCAGCTTACATGGGCTATTCTTTGCGCGCATTGGCGCAACATGCGTGTAAGAATCATTACTGGTAGCGTGGAAGACAGCAAACAAAGGAGTTCCAAGATCGAGATGTTGCGACGATTCGGCATTCCAATTCAGTACTCAACGCGGACGATACACTCCAAGGTAAACATTCCTTTGACTAATTCACTGACTATTTTTACGAGGCGCGTGTTGGCGCTCTGCTCTTGTAGTTTTGTGTTGTAGACAAGACTTTTCTTCTGGAGAGGTATTTCAACTACAGCAAGAGCGCTGCATTCTCAAACTTCGAGTATGTCTCTGCCCATGAAGGGGTCAGATAACAGTGAAGTTTTCGAACAAGTTCAAGAAGAAATGGGCCCCTTCTAGGTGCGATGATGAAACCCGGTGCAATCAAGCCGACGCTGCCCTAGTGATCAAGACTGGGTCATGTCTACCCCGGAAGAAAATGTTGCAGTGGCTCCAATCAGCATAGGCGACTACTCGGACACACTTGTCCACGAGAAGCCGCTTGCCTCACACGCGCTATCGATCAGTCCTAATCCGTTATTCACTCGCCAAGTCGCGCTACCTGGTGAGCATGGGCATCGCGGAGGCCGACGTGCGCTTGTTCTGCTCGTTGATTCGCTTTGACGTCTATCAGCGCGTGGAGGACAAGCTCAACCTGAATCAGTACCCGAACGTCGTTGGCGTACGTTGAGCTTGCTATCTTTAGTGCGCATGCGTTGATATGGACTCACTGATCTAACTCACATCTATCTGTTTGTATTGTGCCTCTATTGTGCCTCGTAGTACCTGCGCGACCTGTACCAAACGCCAGCGCTCAAGGCAACGGTCAACTGGGACTACCTGAAGCTCACGCTCGCCAACTTCGCCCCGGACACCGCGGCGTCTGGTTTGTTCGTCGACTACGACGCCGCCCACGACCGCGCAATTTGCTTCGCAAACTGATCGCTTTGGTTGTTATCCTCACCATGTGGATAAAGGACCATACAAGCAATCACTTCTCAGCGAGGCTCTATCACCCACCTCTTTATCGCTTCCATCTACTTTAGTAATGCCAGCGTATCGTTTGCTAATACCCAAGGCCCTGAGTCTCTTCTTTCAAAGTCGAATCGCCGTCAAAGCAATGCACCCGTGCAATTGCTCAAATGCGGTGCTCGATTGTCAAGATTTGGCACGAGCGAGTATTTTGTTTGCCTGTTGCAAGTCGCCCTGTTTTGAACTTGTGTCTGCGGGCTAGACCGACGCAACGACACACGACGACTCCGACGTGGTGAGGGCGGAGCAAGCCATCTTCTGTGTCAGTGGCGTTAGAACCAACCAGGCCGCTGCCGCATGAGTTCGTGAGCAACTCGACGATCGTGTTGCTGCCGTTGCCGAGTATGCCGGAGATGCAGATGCGCTCGCTCGTTGAGCGACGATACGCTCGTGCGCAGCTGCAAGAAATATTTGTGCGCTGCGACGTCCGCGCGGTTGCCGCAGTTTGACGAGCATTCCTGGCCCAAGGAGATCGACGAGTTGGTGTGGACGAGGTGGCGACAAGATTGCACTTGCAGCCCAGTTCTTGGGAATTCAACTCGTACTTACACACTAGTACACGGTGCGTATTCAAACGCTTCTTATTTGATTTGAGCTGACAGCGTGAAGAACGACGACACTCGCAGCGGCAGCTAGCGGGCCACGCGGCGGACAATGCAGCAGGCAGTGGACAATGGCTTGACGGCGACAACGTCAAGCCGCCTGCACGTTATGCGTTATTTACATGGGGTTAGGGCTACGGATACGCGAAAATTGACTTGGAGCATAATTGTTCTGGAGTAAAAACATTTGGAGTAAAAGTTATGGAGTAGAAAGGTTCAGTGAGAGTATTTAGCAACTTGTGTTTTCCGGACAAATGACACTTGCTGGTTAAACAATCAATTCAAAAACGAAAATGGCGGCGTTGACAACCATGCGCATGGCGCCGCGGTCGCAGGCGGTCGAGTCGTACCTGCGCAACTTCGAGCGCGAGCGCCAGCGGCTGCAGGAGGTGATCGAGGTGACGCTCTGCTACGGCATCTTCTGCCTCTCGCAGAACTTCTCGCTCAAGGGCATGAGCGTCGAGGAGCTCCGCGCCGTCACGAGTGCGTTGCTCTTGTTGCTTGTTGAGGTTGGTTCATGCTCATGCCGAAGCATATTGTCTGATTAGCCATGTGTCTGTGTATGTGTGGTTTTGGTGCGCGATAGAATACGAGGCGGTCAAGAAGCGGGACTTCTTCGTGCGCAATGCGGGCATCAGCGCTCGTCGTGGCCACTCGGACGGCGTGGAGCTCTCCAGTAGCGCCGCGCAGCTGCAGCTCCGCGTGAAGCCATCGCACTCGTGGCGAGACGGCAATGAAGACGCAGAGATCCTCAAGCCTGCGCTTCGTGATTCGCAAGAAGATCGAAAGTTTGTGGAGACGACAGCGACTGCTGCGAACCAGTCCTTCTCGGAAAACCACTCGCTGCCTGTCGAAAAGAAGCGTAAGCGACGTTGGTGAATGGCTGCTGCTTATGTGTCCTCCTCTATTATAGTCTGCTTACAGATTGCGTTTGTTTCTGCCTTGTGAACGCGTAGCGTTTGATGAAATCGATTTCTTTACAAAGCTGTTCGGCAAGCAGTTCATCGACACGGCGTGGACGACTTTCGCCGGTCGCAATGGGTCGCAGATCACATCGAAAGACGCGCTGGGCGAGCGCTTCACTCGCATCGACCAGCACAAAGTCGCAGGCAAGTTCCCGTCGCTCGAGCTCCCAGTGGCGTCTTTTGCGGAGTTCCTGAACGAGTACGTCAAGGTCTGCGTCGGCCAGCACCACCAGTCGGTTGCTGGTCTCGAGCATCGTGAAAATGAGCGAGATGCAGACTCGGAGAGCCCGTTTCCCCACAAGAACGTGAATGGCAGCGCCAGATCTGGTGTGATAACAAGACACCAGATAGCGACCGCTGATCCTTTGAGAATTCGTACGCATGGTGATAACGATGACCGCCCTGGTAGAGTATCGAGAAAGACACCGACCAGCGACCAGCCCAAGACCGTTCGACCCAAGTCCCTGCAGCATGTGCAGTCGAAGATCAAACCAGAGCTCGATGCGCGTCGAGAGAAGCTACTGCGAGTGAAGAAGACCCAAACGCAGCTGATGAAGGAGAGTTTGGCGCGCGCGAGGCTTGCAGAGTACGAGGCGAAGAAGATGCTCGACGCGGCTGGGTCTTTAGGGACGGGCAACAGCGTCCACCAGCAGAAAGCGAGAAAGATGCCGTTGTCAGACATCACGACTGGTGCTGCTGCTCTAGAGATTGCGGATGACTTCATGAAGAGCCCTCTGATGGACAGCTTCAGCGGGAAAGAGAATCAAGGCGATCGAAACAGACGGAATAGCAGTTCAGCGAAAGACCCACTCCGTGAAGAACTCTATGGTGCAGCAGTACTGGACGACTCGTTTCTCGGCTGCAAACCGCCAGGAGCAGCAGCAGCAGCTTCTTCAGTGAATCGCAAGCCACAACTCAAGAAACCGAGTCGGGGTATGCAATCATTCGGCTCACAGTTTGCTCAGTGGTCCTATGGATTCTTGTCTAACTTTTCGTGCGTGCACTGCAGCTTACAATGGATGGCTAGGTGATTTCGGACCGCTGCACACCAAGACAGTTGTGTCAGAGTGGGGGACTCCGGTCGATGATGATGCTGTGGACAGCGATGATGCGAATGAAGCGCCTACGCGAACCCAAGGTACAGACAAACCAACTGCTTTGTTTGCTGAAGTTCTCCCAGAAAGAACGAGTCTTGGAACTCACGTGTAACACCTTTGTAGCTCGTCGGTCGCCGTCCAAGAAATTCGAATGGAAATTTGACGGGTACGTCCTTGTGTAAAGTGAAGAATCCGGTGGTGGTTTGCAAAACGTGTGGTTCACTGAATATCTATCTTGAACTTTGTAGAACTGGTTCCAAGAGCTCCAAGCGAGAAAATCATACAACGAGTCAGAGAAAGCCCAGCGAAGACGATTTCAGCAGCATCGCAGATGATGATGATAATGGGGAAGATGAGGCCGACGGTTTTAGCGATGGTGGGCTGAGCGAAGCGTCTGACCCGGTCTTCAAGTGGCTCAAGAGAGCAGTTTAGTGTTGTTCGACTGACATTTGTTAACGTTAGAGATTCCAATTTTGATTCATCATGACTTTGGTTCTTACATATGCAGCATTTTGTCTAGTTTCACTCATCATCCGCTGCTTTATTCAGGAACACTCTCCGCCAGGTACACGCGGAATGCAATCGCGAGGTTCACCACCGTGTAGACGACGTAGTAGACCACGAGCAACTTGCCGTACCACGGTGGACAGCGAAAGTTGTGGCGTCGGAACATCAGGTACGACGAGCTGAGAGAGAAAAAGAGGAACCCCAGCGACACGCTCGTGTGCATGTCGAGCTCCAGTTCGATCGTCTGTCCTCGGAAGAACGCGTACGCCATCGGGACGCCCAGTCCCAGCAGGATGTTAAACACCGGACCTCCAAAGCAGCCCGCGATTGCCATCTGCGGGAACCCCGCGCGCGCGACCGAGACGTTTGTGATCAGATCCCCGACCGAGTTCCCCCAGGAGAGCACCGTCAGTCCCAGGAGTGCGTTGCTCGCGTGCGTGATGAAACCCACGGCGATGAGCAGCGCCATGAGCTCATTCGCGACCGCGTAGATCCAGCAGACGCAGGACGTGAAGGCGAGCGACAGGAAGAAGAGCGAGAAGAGAAACGACTTGGGTGGACGCGAGCGGTGCGTCGTGAACGATACGAATGTGGACACCATTGCCCCAAACACTAGGGCGAGCTGCCATAGTGGTATGCTACTGTCTTCACTGGCCCAAGGCAGAGTCACTTTGTTTCCCAATGATCCGCTTGTGAGCAGAACGAACAGCGGCACAGTGATCGGCGACATGGTCGCGAGCGGTCTCGACCAGGCTTCTCGGTCCAGCAGCGGGATCGTCACGTCTCGAACGAGCACCAGGAGCGCTTGCGGGATGCTCAGCACCTTGATCAAAAGCGTGTCGTCGCTCTGGAATACGCTGAGGATCTGGCGCTTCAAGCTCTATCGCCAGCGCAAGTATCGTCAGTACGCGCTCTGTATGATGCTCGCGCCGTCCGTGAACCCAATCCGATTTGACGCGCTGATCTCATCAACTGGTAGATCGCCATGCTCGATCCTGTCTTCGTCCGAGATGAGCGGCGACGAGAGCGATTCAGATTCCAGCAGGGACTCATCCTGGAAGTGGTCTTCAAACACGCTGTTGGTGAACTGCGGCGCTGGGTGTTTCTTCGGAGACGCAAGCTCGTAGACACCATTTTTCCCCGAGAACTGTTCCGCATTTTGCTTTGTGATGAATGTGTACGGCTGTGCTGCTTGCTGCTCTACCCCACGCGGTGAGAGCGCATGCCAAAAGGCAGAGAGCACCATGGCGCTGCGAGGAGATCCAGCACCGTCTACGGCAGCTTGTCGGTCGAGCGTTGCTCTTGCGATGCGGTAGCGAGATACGCACTCGGGCGCGAGCACCGAGCCCACGTAGACAGCATAGCAGGCGAGAAAGAGCAGCACCAGTGGCTCATTTTGCTCTTCGTGCAGATCAAACGCGCTCGCGAGCACCAGCAGCAGCACCAGCGATGCGATCAGCGCGCTCACGTCCCGCGAAAAAGGCCACCGTTCGACTCGCACAGCGCTCGCCATAGCGACGCAGCCGACCACCACAGTCGAAACGAACATGGCGCCGCCCAGCAGCTCGTTGATGCCCGTCTCCCCCACGCCTGACGAGTACGCCGCAATCGCAGAGAACACGTCCGGCGCGCCGTTGCCAAACGCGAGGAACGTCACGCCAGCAATGTCGTACGGGATGTTTAGCTGTAGATATACGAGGACAAACAGCAGAACAGTAGCGGGGATGCACAACGTGACATCATTAGTGAGGCATCATGGATATGGATGGGGATGGATTTTGAGAACGTGCGGCTACCTTGTCGCTGATGTTCGCGAGTGTGGGCGAGAAGTACCCATCCGCTGTGCTCCCCACTGTGTACAAATCGCATAGACACACAGATAGTGATGCATTAGTTTCCATGTGCGCCAATACAACACGGCATTATCATCAGCTTCAAGTTGGCAAAGAACGCACGGAAGAAGAAGAGCACGCCGAGCCAGAGTAGCAGCACACCTGCGGAGAGCAGCGGCACGCCGGCGAACACGCAGTAGTGGACGTAGAGGTAGTCGATGTGCAACGGACCCAGTGTCGCGTTCTGCGCGGGCGCGAGGCAGTCGAAGCCCAGGCCGCCGCCCGCGCGCACGAGGAGCTCCCCGGTCGCGCCTGCTGCGTCCATGCTTGTTTGGGTTTTCAAGTGATTGTTCTTCAATAAGAAGGAGCAGCACCAAATTTCACAGAAATAATGCTCTTTGTAACACTTTGGTTACGCAAGAGACTTTTTTTATTGTGAGTATACACAAGTACTCCAAAGTACACAATTATAATTTGTTAGCACGCTCTCAATATGTATACTTCTGACACGTTTTGGTGAGATTTGATAATGGCGTGAATCTGTTGTCAGCTACCGGTATTCAGCTAGTGAGAGCTGCATAAACCGTATTTACGCCGGTATTACGATCTTAAGAACCAAAAGGTTTCTATCGGCATACGTACACCGGTACTACTCAGGTATAAACCGGTAGATTACCGGTTTTACGCATATTTTCTGTTTCGTGAAATTTCACTTGAGTGTTTGGAGCCTTCGTGACCGAGACATTCGCATTCGCATTTGAGCAGATCCGCAAGCACGCGCAAGCGCACAATGATGCTCCGCAAGTTCGTGCTTCTTCCGTCGTGCTTCTTCCGTTGTGCTCTGCTTCCCATATGCTCCTGCAGCCGCAGCGCATACGAACATATGCGTGCCTGTAACCTTCCTCCTGCAGATTGCAGCGCCCGCACGTGCGCTGGAGCCGCTCCGTGAGCTCCGTGAGCTCCTCGTTCCACACGCACACGTGCGGCTGGGTGGACGTGATCCGCTCGTTTGGACCGATCTCCTTCATCTCACTGCGCGACCGCCATGGCATCACGCAGCTAGTGCTCGAGAAGAACCTGCTCGAGTCGGCTGGTGCGTTTCTGTTCTATCTGTGTCATTCATTCGTTAGTTCTGGGTATAAGTGTGCACAAAGTGACTTGGCTGACTGATCTATGGATGCTCGCTTTTGTGCTATGTAGACTACGTGATCAGCAAGATTCACCCCGAGTCCGTGATCCAAGTGGAGGGAATTGTGCGCTCGCGTCCTCAGAACATGCGCAGCGAGAACATGGTGACTGGCGCTGTGGAAGTGCTGGTCGAAGACATCTCTGAGCTCAAGTCGTGCACGACACTGTCGCTGCAGGTCGCCACTGGATTCGAGATTGTGAGCGAGGAGATGCGCTTGCGCCACCGATACTTGGACCTGCGCCACCCGATTCTGCAGCAGAACCTGCTGCTGCGCTCGCAGATCTCACTGGTGACGCGCAACTTTTTGTGCGCGGAAGGGTTCCTGGAAATCGAGACCCCGACGCTGTTCAAGAGCACTCCTGAAGGCGCTCGCGAGTTTCTAGTGCCGACGGGAACCAAGGGCCAGTTCTACGCGCTCACGCAGAGTCCGCAGCAGTACAAGTAGCTGCTGATGGTCAGCAGTCTCGATCGCTACTTCCAGTTGGCGTGCTGCTACCGCGACGAGGGCGGCTGTGCGGACCGCCAGCCAGAGTTCACGTAGATCGATCTCGAGGTGTCGTTTGTGCAGCAGGACGACGTGATGGACGTCATTGAGCGACTCGTGAAGCAGATCTGGAAGTCTGCTGGCAAAGAGCTGCTGGAGAAACCGTTCACGCGCATGGGATTTGCGGAAGCGATGCACCGCTTCAGCGTCGACAAGCTAGATACGCGCTACGGTCTCGAGCTGCAGGACACGGCTTTCCAGCCGTTCCAGTCGGTGCTGAGTGACAAGAGCAAGAAGACCCCAAGCACGAGAGGTGTCGTCCAAGCGATCAACGCCAAGAGACTGGGTTCCCAGGGCTTCTCGCGCAAAGACATTGACGAGTTGGAGAAAGCCACCAAGTGCCTGTCGAAGAACGATGTGTTCGTCATCAAAGTGGAAGGCGACAAGTAGTGGAAGTCGTCTTTCGCGAAGAAACTCACGGAATCCGAGATCGAGCAGCTGAACGAACGCCTGGACGCGGAAGAAGGCGACGTGCTGCTATTCTCTACGGGTGAGTACAGCGCTGTGAACGCATTGCTCGGCCGCATGCGCACGCACTGCTCGCAGCTTCTGTACGCCAAGGGTATGCTCCAGAAAGAGCTTGACCCGACGAACTTCCACCACCTCTGGGTCATCAACTTCCCAATGTTTGAGCGCAGTGAAGACGACGAGGATGGAAACGCTGATGGCAAGGTGGTGCTCTCGGCAACGCACTACCCGTTCACGGCTCCAGCTGGCGACGATGCCAATATCCTCACAGAGATCCTGAAGGAGCTCGAAGAAGGCGGCGAGAACAAGAAGGGGCTCCTGGAGGACCCAGCGACGGTCGAGCGACTGCTGAACCTGACGGCGCAGCACTATGACATTGTCTGCAACGGCTAGGAGCTCGGCGGTGGCTCGATCCGAATCCACCAGGCGAAGCTGCAGCAGGCGGTCTTCGAGGACGTGCTGGAGCTGCCGCCACTGCAGCGCCAGATCTTTGAGCACTTGCTGCAGGCGCTGAGCCACAGTGCTCCTTCGCACGGAGGCATCGTGCTGGAACTCGACCGCCTGGTCGCAATTCTCTGCGGTGCGCCGAGCCTGCGCGACGTGATCGCGTTCCCAAAGTCGTCGACGGGCAATGAGCTCATGACGAACGCGCCAGGTCCCGTGCTGACAGAGCAGCTCAAAGAATACCACATCCAGCTGCTGGAGAAAGAGCAGTAGAGTGTGGAATGGAAGAGCGAGCAAGCAGGATCCGCCGCCTATAGAAAGAAAGAGAAAGCAGTGATAACACCATAGACAAACGCCGTAGACCACAGTCAATGGATGGATTCAGGACTGGTATAAATGTGTGCCAGTGATGCACTCCGGGCTTGTGATCAAATTCATTCCGCTGCTTCGAGTTCTAGTGTTGCTCTTCGTTTGAGTGATGATCCTGGTCCAAATCTTGCTGTCCACGGTTGTCAACATGTTCCTTTTTTGTACAATCTCTACGATGCTTGTGTGGGGTTGTTCAAAACTAGATACGGCGGGTATTAGCAAGCAAACGAATGCAGATAGTGCTGTAGCAGTTCTCTTCCACTCGCTTTGGTGGCCGAGCGAACAGGAGCGAGATCAACCACCCAAAGACTGCATTGTAAATGCGGTCGCTTGGCTTCGGCGAGCATTTTGAAACACTGGTAACTTGAGTTCCAAGAAACTCAACCTCCAGCAACTTCATGTCGTCAGCAAGCTTCATCATGTATTCGATCAGCTTTGTCGCTCGCAAGTGCTGCAGCAAGTCACTTCCCCTGACATCATATTTCCTGCTCAGTAGTCGGTACGGACAAATCTTTCGGCCGTGACCCCCCGAAAAACCACAAATCCCAAACCGCTTTTGTTGTCAGTCCACTTGGAAATCACCACCCCTTCGGTACGTTGTGACTGAGTAATCTGTCGTTCCAATTCCACGTGCCCCGTGATGGATGGTTGCCTTTTGCAGGGATATACTGGACACTTTCACCAGCAAGCGTTGAAGCACAATCTTTGTTTCGCGCTTTCAGCGCAGTAATACGCGTGATGAGTGTGTCAAACATCACTGAGCGCTCCAACGCGCTGATCCGCGAATGGGTGTCGAGCAAGGCAAAGTGCAAATCTTCACGAACTGCGGGATTTGAGCGCAGCTCATTTACCACTTCGCGAGCAACCTCCTTCGGCATGGTTTCAAGAACTGATTCTTTCAAAGCCGCCGTCCGTTGGTGTAGAAGTTCTGTCTTTGATTTCAGCTTGGCTAGCTTCACTATCATGGTAATGTGAGGTGGGATGTTTGTCGCCTTGAGATGTGTTGCGGCACACTCGCCACAGCATAGAGTTGTTGATATTCGCAACTGATCCAGTAACACATTCTGCACGAAGACTCGTGCTGAGAACAGCGAATATTGAGGATCGAGCGTGTCGCGTAGGTAACTTTCATGATGAGCGAGAGACGGCAGGAAAAATGGGAGTGAGCAGCGAGCACCAATTAGAAATTGTCGAATCCAGGAACAATTGACTGTCAATACGCCTCGTCCAGAAACTTCAGGGTGACGCGATCAAAGTGTGGTGATAGCACAGCAAATCTTTCGTCCGTATACGGCAAACCAGCGACCACGCGTCCGCAAAGCTGATTAGCTCTTTCCGCTGAGTGGATGTATCTGTCTTTGGAATGGGTTCGCGCACACGTGCTTCCCGTACTTGTCCGCACCGGTTTGGTCGCCTTTGTGTCCCTGCTCCTCGATCACAAGGCAGTCTTCACTCCATGCGATGTGCTGCATCATGATGTTGTCGATGGAGTCCGAGCGACTCATGAGATTCCACATTAACACTAAGTAGCTCCAAGCAAAGGCGCTCGAGCTCCACGCGCGCGCTTTTCCCGCTGGTGATCGAGATAGCAGCTTCTTAGCCAGAAATGCGTAGCCGCCAAAGTTGAAGTGGCGTTTCCCATCTCTGGCATTCATGCGATCACGTTGCTTTCGCTTTTTGATTAGACGGCTGTATCCGTCAAACATGACACCCAGCTGTTTGTCGACGGTATAGTCAAGCTTGGCTTGCGCACTCCTGTACAAATCAACGATCGCGCTCCGATGCCCAACCACGCACGAAATCGACAAGGGTACGAGGTCAATCTCCTCCGCAGTTTCGTCGTCGGCTCTCGTCGAGGACTATCGCGTTGCTGCAGATCGACGAGAAGAAATCCAAGATAGCTTTTCCGTCCAAAGGTATCTTTATTTGACTGCCGTCCAAGCACGTACTGTAATGCACCCGTAGCCAAGTGGTGAGGACGTTGACCTTGCACTGGTACGTGCTCTTTGTGTCGTCGCTGAGGCACTTCGCGTTCAACTTCTCTCATGTACTGGAGCTCGCTTCCTTCATCGCGTCGTGCTTGAAGGCTCGGTTCTGTGATCAATAGGCTTCTTCACTCTCACCCGGAAGGCGCAAACAAAATCGTTTTGATTAGCCTAAATTACACCAAATGCGCGTTTGCCATTAATTAGCGCGATATGATCGCTTTGAATCACAATTGCAACAAATGTAGCGCACTTCAGCTTTGTATGGAACAAAGTATGCCCAACCGTAACATTTGGAGCACATTCAGAGAAAATGTGATCTGCCACTATCACAAATCGATCACACTCCACTCCAAAATGAAACCGATTTCAATCACATTTGTCAATAATGGCTACATTTTCGTGACCTCTTTGCCTCCGTGAATCATGAGAAGGATGACCGTCGTCGCATCTTGAGCTGCAGCTTGTTGAGCACCACGACCGAGTACGCGACCTTTGCGAGCGCGCCGGACGAGGACGCAGGTGTACCGTTCTCGTGGCGGATCGACATATCTTCGGCCGCGAGTAGGAAGTCGTCTAGCGAGAACTCATACTTGCGCAGATGCTGCATCACACATGCGAGCGCCTTGCGCTTGCCCTTGTCACCGCCGCCGTAGATCTGCACGATGCGACTCACGATCCCCTCCAGCTCCTCGAGTGTCTCCGTCAGCTCCGACAGGTTGCCTCCGCCGAAGAGCCCATTGCGCAGTCTCGCCGCGCGCACGTCTTCCTGCATGAGCGGCGCGAGGTGGCGCACGGACGTCTGTTTGATGTGTGTGATCTTCTTGCGGAACTCCTGGATGATGTTGTTCGCCATCTCCGGGTAGTGCAAGCTGATCCGGTCGAGGCCGCTGCGGCTCAGCACAAACAGACTGATGTACCTCTTGGCACGGATGCTCGCAGCGCGCTTCGACATCGTCAGCATCGCGATCTCGCCAAAGTAGCTCCCTTCTAGCAATGTTGCGACGACCACCTCCGCACTTGTGCCGGCGCGGAAGAGCACCTCCGCGATGCCTTTCACGAGAAAGTACATGTGTCTCCCCACCTGCCCTTCTTTGAAAACATATTCCCCCGGAGTGCAGAACTCCGGATCGAGGATGCTCATGAGGTAGCTCACGCAGTTGGCGTCCTGCGAGGCGAAGAACACGATTTTGCTCACGACGTCTCGATTCAGATGTAGCACCAGCTGGCTGCGGAGGTTGTCGGACAGCGCGCTTAGGATCGTCTCTTCGTTCTCGTCGTCGCGCTGCAGGAGGTAGTACTCGTAGTAGCGCCGCAGCCTCGCCCCCAGTGGCTTGGGGATGCAGCGCTCTTTCAAATACGACTTGAGGCGGTCCATGCGCTTTCGGTACGTGTCCACGTTGGCGTGCAGCTCGTCCACGAGACTCGACAGCGTACCGACGACGTACGTGAACGTGGATGCGCCGATCAAGACGCCGAATGTGACGTAGGCGACCTCGGCAGGGTTGCCAGGGTTCGAGTCGCCGTAGCCCACGGTCGTCATGGTGGTCATCGCCCAGTACATGCAGAAGACGTACTTCTCGTACGTTGAGTAGTACGTCGGTATCCAGCGCATCAAGCCGTCACCGTAGACCTCGGCCGATGAGATGGACACGTAGTAGAACCCGCACGCCAGAACATGAGCGATGAAGCACACTTTGAACACAAGGCGGACCACGCGCAAAGTGGAGTGGCTCGCGACAGCGATCGACTCGACGCGCATGATGGCTCGCAACAGCTTTAGTACTCGTGTGAGCTTCAGCAGGCGGATCGCTCGGAAGAAGAACACGGAGCGAGATCCGGACTGGTTTGCGACCCAGAACTTCATGACCGCGGAGATGGGGAACACTGACACAAAGTCCACCAGGAACCAGGTGCGCAGGTACACTCGTGCGATCCCCCACGGCGAGTTGACCAGTCGACTACCTCGATAGACGATCACCGTGCGGAAGTTCAGCAGAATGTCGAGGAAGAACATGATCTCGATCATGACCTCCAGTCGCACGATCCACGGCGCTTGGTTCAACGACGTGTCGGAAAGAAACGTGATCTCGAACGGAATCGCGATCGCGGAGTACATGAGTTGGACCCCAATGAAGAAGTCCCACGCCAGCTTGTACGGATGGTCTGGACTGATCGGGTATTTGAGCTTGCTCTTGAGTTTTTGAAATATCGGGATCTTGTAGTTGTGCGACAAGATGTCGATCATGCGCTGTTTCTCCGTGACCGAGTTAAAGACAGAGACTCCCATCGACAGGTCAAGAGTCATTCTCTGCAGAATCGGGATGGGGACTGAGCGATACGACGTCAGAACGCCATCGAGTAAAACTGTCAGCGTCGGGTACACGTTCTCGATCCCAATGAACTCCGAGACAGGGTCACTCTTCTGCGAGCTCAGGTACACGCGGTATCGAGCTAGCGTTTGTTGAAACACGCGGTCGTACAGTGCACTTCGGTCTTGATGGTACGTGAGCAAAGTCTGCTCCACATCGGGGAACTCTTCGATCAACCTGTCAAAGTCTTCTTTCGGGAGCGTGTACAGGTCGCAGCTGGACTTTGCCGTGTACGAGTTCTGATGGAGTGTGTAGTTCAGCAGCGACGATTCTCCAAAGATGCCGTGCTCGGTCAGGATCTCGAGCACAACAATCCACTCGTTATTCGGCGCTGTCCGCTTTACTTCGATGATGCCAGAGTTCAGGATAAACATCTCCGTACCCACGGAGTTTTCTTTCGCTAAAATGTCGCCAGTCACAGCGATCAGCGGCTTGATGCACATCGCCATGTCCATTACAAACTGCGTGCTGAGTCGCTGGAACGCCGGTATCAGGAAGAAAGAGTTCTTGTACGTCTCTTGCAGCACCTCGCCTCGCAAAGAGAGCGAGAACTCGCAGAGCAAGTCGCGCTCGCCGAAAGCGCTGGTCTTTGCGATGTAGTGGCGGAAATAGCGCAGTAGTTTTTTCTTCAGGTCCTTTGGGATTGCTTTCTTCTTGACGAACTCCTGCACGATGCCCAGCTTCCGTGCTCGTGTCGTGGCCTCTCGGTTCCAGTTCTCCAAGATCTTCGTGATGTTCGCAATGATGATACCGAACCCACCGGCGCCGATGACCATCGTGATCATGGAGTACAGTCGCTCATCCGTGTTGGTCGCGTGGATGTCTCCGTAGCCAACCCCTGCGACCGTCGCGATGACCCAATAGAAGCTGTACAAGTAGCGTATTTGGGCTGTTTCTCCCGCGAGACCAGACGATGTGATCCACGTCACAGCCGTGATGTCTTCCGTGTAGCCCACGAAATGCCAAAAGCACGCTAGTATGTGCGCAACTAGCAGCACCTGGCAGATCAGTCTCGTCATGCGCGTGAGCACTGCGTCGAGCTCCAGGACGTCTTCCATCTTCATCGCGAATTGCCGCAGCTTGATCAGCCGCGCGAGTTTTGTGATACGCACGAGCCGAATCATCCTCGCGAGTTTCAGCGAAAGCACCGAATTGTCTCTCGATTCAATGTTGACTCCGTTCAGCATGTAGTCGGCAGGGATGACCGCCAGCACGTCCGGAATGAACCAGGACGTGATATATTTCTTTGCGATCTGCCTTCTGTCGCGCACCATCGGCTCCTCTTCGGTCAGGTAAAAGCCGACAAAGAAATTCTGCACCACGTCGAGACTGAAGAGCACGTCCATAAGAATCGAAACCGCCCGCCAGCCCACGCCGAACTGGAGGTCTGGGAATCCGACCTCGATCGGGATCAAGATTGCGCTGTATAGCACGATCATCATGATGAGCGAGTCCCACACAAGCTTCGCATTCTTGCGTGGGTCGATCACTGGCACCGCCAAGCACGGAAAACGCCGGTGATGCTGATTGTAGAATTTGCTCCACCTGAGAGTCACGCGTGAGTGGTGATTTGTCTCTTCCGCTAGCACACAAACCGAAGCCCGAGACTGGCGCGAACGCGTTGGCGACCCGTTGACCGATCCCTCGCAAAATGAGCCTCTGATGAATCCCGTTCGGCCGATCAATCCAGTTCGTCCCACAGAACCTACTCTTCCGACAGAACCTCTGTCAGCGTTGCTGCTGTCGCGCACAAGAGAACCTTCTCTTCCGACGGAACCCTGTCTCGGAGTCGTCAGCGCCACCGGAATCGGCCCTAAAACCTGCAATCCCCTTCGATCACCCGCGCTGGCATTCGATGGAGAGCTAACTACAGACGCGGCTTTTTCCCAGTTGATGGGGGAAACTTGAGACGCTTTGATTCTCTCAGGCGACTTCAGTTGCTCCTGGGCTTGATTTGGAGACATGTTGAGTACCAGCAGTGGCACGACATGGCTCTTCTTTCGCTTTGCCCCAGTCGACGCCGACCGAAGTAATGGCGGTAGCAGTGGCTTTGGTATTAATTTCGTACTTGGTGCCAAACGTGGACACTCGGTAGCGCCATCCATCCATGCACGCTAGTTCTTAACGTCGATTGAGTTGTCTTCACGTGGACAAATGCCGAAACGCTGAAGCCTGAATGGCACACCAGCAGACGAACGAAGAGAATGCGATGCAAGAACACGTTGCGCTCGCAATAGACAAGTCGTTCGACCGCATCAAGTGGCTCCTTGTGAGCCTCACACCCTCTACTTTGCCGCTGGCGGTTCGCACTTGATCAATTTCACGCCGTTTTCTTTTCTTGGCCACGATTCCACAAAGTCACGCTCTAACTGACTGAAGTGTAACGGAGACTCTCTCTTCTCATTCTCACCCTCAACACTGTTGATCAGGAGTCTATTTCCGCTGGTCTGCACGATCTCATGGCTGGTAGGTTTGCGGATTACGTTCGGGTTCACCCTCCGTTTGTGCCGTTTGTGTCTTATTGGTTTGCTCACATGTCAAATCTATCTTGAACCCTTTAATCATGACGAATTAGTGCTCGTCGCCCTAGGTATTCCCTCTAATCTTTCGACTTTGCAGTGTGCGGTAGGTACGACGCCTGGTCCTAGGTGGTGTCGTCACTGTCGATAGGGAACACGGTCTCAGACCCCATCCGCCGAAACACGGTCATGCAGTCGATCTCACGGCAGATCGTCCTTGCATTTGGAACGATGAAAACGTTCCATACCTTCGGCAGAAACGCGCTGAAGAGCCCCGTGATGCAGCAGAACACGCAGCAGAGGAAGAGTCCCATGATCCCTCCGACACGCAGAATTCCATAGAACTCACGGCCGAAGGATACGTACGAGGACATGAAGAACACTACGACCCACCAGAATGAGAGTGACGCCAAAGCGAGCACCCACATGATTCGATGGTTACTGGATACCTCCATCAGGAGCCTCATGTTTGCGAGGAAGACAACTGTGAAGTTCTGAGCGAGCCCCATAGACCACAAGTCGTTGTCCTTCCCTTCACTGGACCACGGCACAAGAGGAATCAGCTTGGCTGGTACGAGAATAATCAAAATCGAAGCGATCGTCGCTTCAAGCATCCAGTAGACGAACACCTTGATGTTGAGAAACGTGTGCAGGAAGCCATCTTGGTAGAGTTTTGGGTATAGCACCGACGTCTGCGCAGAGATGTCTTCATCCAGCACTGCAAAGTAGAGCACTGGCAACGACGTGAAGCAAATGTTGAAGAGCTGCAGCAGCGTGTCGTAGTACGTGCTTTGACCAGAGTAGAGGCAGTAACACCCGTAGACAAATTGCGGGAGCACGAGCAGTACGTTCTTGTAGAAGATGTACAGCGTGAGGATCGACACGCGACGATTCATCCATCTGCCGTGCACGAGAATGAGTCGCTGCAGATGCTTGAACATCGGGATCGAGTAGTCGCTTGCATCGGATGCCTGCTGTCCTTCTTCGCCAGCGATACCCACGCCGATGTGAGCGCGCTGGATCATCGGCACATCGTTTGCACCATCGCCCACCGCCATGGTGATCTTTGTGGGAAAGAATTGTCGCACCATCTCGACGATGAACTCTTTCTGCTTGGGGCTGATGCGCGCGCAGAGCACGGACTCGCAATGCATGCAGAGCGAGAGGAACTCGTTCTCGATACCAAAGGTTTTGATCGCTTCGACTGCGGTGTCGTTGAGCAAAAGCGCCATCGGTTGGTACGTACTGTCGTTCTGCGCACTCGCCAACTCTCTCTGCAGGAACTCAATCGCCGTTACCTTCGATTCAAGCAATTGGTTGTCGATGAGCTTGATCAGCTTCATTTCGCTCGACACCAGTCGGACCGAGTACGCCACATTTGTTGCAGTATCTGGTCGATCCCCAGTCAGCATCCATACTTTGATGCCTGCAGCACGGAATTTTTCGAGACACTCTGGAGCACCTTCCTGGATTTTGTCCTCGATGCCGGATACACCGACAAATATGAGCTGCTGCTCCAGTTCGCTGACAACGCGATCGACGCCTTCCTCTGAGTCTTCATTGTTTGCGCTGTTCCGCGCAGCGATGAACTTTTCGTGCCACGTTTGGTACTCTTGCTCAGAGATCTGTCGCTCTGCAATGCAGAGAACACGGAGACCATTGGAGCTGTACACCTGCATCTGCTCCTTCGCCTGCATCACTTTCCCGCCGTGGTTGCGATCACTCAACGATCCTAAAATGACGGAGTCAGCTCCTTTGCAAAACAGGATTAGGCGACCCGTAGTGCGCTCGCGGCACAGGATCGAGCTCTTCTTGCGGTCGCTTGTAAACTCGAACAGATGGAGAATTTCATACTCGACTTCTTCACCGTAGACGCGCAAGAAAATGTGGGTATTGTCTCGCCGCTGAAGCTCAATTCCAGCTCGGGCAGCCGCCATCACGAGCGCGCGTTCGTCCGGTGATGGCCCCGAGTATTCGAGGATTGGATCTCCTGTTGAGGATGAGGACGAAACGACGCCAGGAGAGATGGAGTTGTTCACCGCGAGATTCATGAAGAATCGGTGAACCTGCGGGAACTTCTGTACCACAAGAGCGTCCTTTGATGAGGTAGAAAGATCGAGGCGAGGAGATCGCGGCGATTGCTCGATCTGTCGAAGCGTTCCATCCGAACCATGGTAGCTGTAAGTCTTCCCGTCCACGTGGCAAGCACGGAACTCCATCCGGTTACAAGTCAGCGTCCCTGTCTTGTCGGTGAAGATATGTTCGACCATTCCGAGCTCTTCGTTTAACTCTGATGACTGCACTCGTACGACGTGTTTTTTGTCGGTAACTTTGGCGTCTGCAGCGAATGAATCCGAGCTCACTCGCATCTCTCTGTCACTCGTAATCACGAGCGACTGGAAGTACCGCGTGAAGTCGATTGTGACCTGCAGCGAAATTGGCACAAAGTTCGAGAAGAGCAGCATGTAAGCGAGAAACAGCCACATGTAGTCGATCGTACTCGCATCTTTCGTGACGTCTGCAATGTACGGGTTGTTCTGAACACTGCTGGAGCTAACCAAGCGCTTCTCGATCAGCACAGCCACCACGAGGATCACAATCTGCGCCAGCACCACCCACAGAGTGATCTTGTTGATGAACTTGTACAGCCAACTCATCTTGACGGGGGTGTCGGAGGAATTTTGGCGAACTCGAGTGTCGTCGCCCGTGTAGATCACGCTGCCTACAATCCAGTTTGTGTCCTTGAGGTGCGTGCCACGGAGTAGGATGTGGGAGATGTCTAGCTCAGCGATCTGCCCACTGGGGAACAACACTGAGCCTTTAAACTTGTCGATGCGCCGATTTGGAGGCTCGCACTCCAGCTTGATTCCGCTGAGATTGTTGAGGACGTCTACATCGAATCGCTTTCCATCTTGAGAGAACGATATGGCGTACACGGACTTGCACAGCTCTGGATGCGCGTAGCGAGGCTTCAGCAAAGACTCTCCGTCCAGATTCGCAGTCGTGACATAGCATTGACCATTCGCACTATTGCTTGTCGCGATGATGACAATGTCTGCAGGGATTGCCTCATTTTGCGCAACATGGACCAATTCGCCTACTTTCAAGTCGGCGCATGTTGCTTCAGCAAAGTGGGTTTCAGGGAAGTGCAGCTTGTTTACTGACGCGAGATTCTGGCGGTCGTCAGCTCGATGGCGTTGCAGATCTTCCACGAGATCTCGCACTCCACTCACCACCATGATGAAAAACAGCGGGACGATCATTGTTGGCACACCACCGGATGAAGTCACGTCTGGGAGCAGCTGCAGCGCCGTGATGAACAGGAAGTAGATGTTCGAAAACCGAGTGAACTGCTTGAACAGATTCTTGGGGACAAAATTGTATGCAGTGTAGACTGACGTCTTGACCGCATTCGACAGGAACGGTTCAACTTGGTCTTTGACGCCAAGCAGAACTCGCCGATTCACGACTGGCATCGACACTTTTCTGTTGTCGGTAAAGACTTTGGTGGAGGAAGCGACTATCCTGGACTTGTAAGCGTCGTGCACCATCTTCACCTCCGCAGCAACCCAACAGAAGCTACTGCTCTGAACCAGTTCGCTACTTGCTCTTCAGGACAGCCTCAGAGTGATGAGATAGCGCTCCTCGTTCAAGCAAATGCCCACGACGACGAAGAGAATAGTTGAAACTCTGTATCTTGGCTCCAGCGCGCTCCGCAAAAATAGCCGAGAGCTCTCATCAGATTCGTATCGCGTTCAAACAGTGCTCTAAAACAAAGGAGGCAGCATAAAATTAGTTCCACATCAGGCAACAGGCAAAAATCTTGACTGAGTTGTCTCTCCTCATCTAGCAAAAAGCGTATTTTTACTGAACTCATCACCAATCCGAGTTTAGACACAGCGGCGATTTTGAGTTTGATTGTCTTTGACGTCCTTCAAGCGCACCAATTCGCTTTTTTAATTGCCGTGATCGCTCGATGCGCTACCATCCAGTCATCGAACATGGGCTGTACCGAAAGCAAAGCTGATCTTCACCTTCTTGAAAGATATGCTGCTCAGCTGAAGAACCCCAAAGTCATCGCAGTGATGGACGCACTCGCAAGTTAGTGATCTCAGCATCCATTCCACAATCACTGTCGGCTTCACACAACTCACATGAGCTCCTGGTGTGTCCTTTCTAGTTGATAGACGCGACATCGGGCTGCGCTTTTATCGGGTCTTTGCATCCATGGATTTGGAGTGAGAAGCATCGGCTTACACTACTAACTCCGATGGCGTCTGAATCCGTACTGACTTTCTCGCTCATCTGGATTTATCCAGCGGTAGCAACTCGATCGATTTGGACGAGCTCCATTGCTACTTCGGATTGCCCCGGACGACGTTTTCGGATCAAGTCTTCAGTGGATTAGGTACGATCGAAGCTTGAGTCACCGCAGCCAGTTTACTTTGTCTTGGGCTCACGCTTCCACTTCATTTTCCCGGGCGACTAGGCAAGCAGGCATCAGCTCGCGCAGTAACTTTTGACGGTATGAAGCTCGAATTAATCTTAACCTTGCGATGTAGATATTGATGACTCAGGAATTCGAATGTGGCAGACTTCATCATGAACATCTGGAATTTCTGCACGATGACACCGAACGACCTGTTCAAGCATGTCTTCCAAATTTACGGTACGTCGGTTGTCTCTCATGCTGTTTGAAGGATTGTTCGTGCAGCTAAGATCATTTATGCTCACATGCTCGGTTTGCTTGCAGACGATGATCACAGCGGAACTTTGGACGCGGCCGAGTGCGACAGCTTGTTTCGCCTGCTCTATCACACAGACGAGCTCTCTCCCGACATCAGGAAAATCCTGGCTGACGTCGACTCCAACAGCGACGGGTTGCTCAGTCTTGGTGCGTTTCCTTATCCCGCTTCACCATGCTTCACATCTCTGCGTATCATTGATGAATTTAGCCTTTTCGTTTGTGCAGACGAATTCTTGCAGCTCTGTTCACGAAATAAAATGCTTATGAGCCCGATCTTCACTTTGCAATCGAGAGCTCGGGAAAAGGTTTGCACTCACACACGCTGCTGATTCTCAGAGATACTGGGGACGTGACGATGTCTAATATGCCCTTGGTGTCTCAGTGTCTTGGTGCATCGTTCTGGGCAAAAGAAAGCAAAAAGCGTCCGACGCTGTTAGCGGGTCAGCATGATATCTTTTCACTGACTCAGAAAAATCTGCTTCAGAAAGAAGTCAGCGCAATTCCTACCAAGAAACCATTTGTTCCAGTCGTCGACAAACCATCCACACCACCGACCTTACAGCCAAAAGCATCCGAGCGTCTGGCAGCAAAACAGAAGCAACAGGAGCTGAAAGCGCTTGAAACGTGGATCCAGGAGCATCGACAGCAACCAGCAAACCATAATTATTTCATGGCGTTTTCGGACAAGTTCGTGAATGATTCGCGGTTGAAGCGACTCCTCGAGATCTCCAGACCTAGTTCAGACGATGTGAAACTCATCATTGAGCTGCGGTATAGTGCTGCGGTGAGCGCAAAAAGTACGTCCTGCGCAGTTAGAATTGTTTGTTCGCTTGCTCACCTTTAACTTCATCGAACAAATATCTGTTTTCCCTTGCTCTGTGTCTCCACTATTCCAGGATTCGACGCAACGAAGGCAAAGATGACTGAGCTCTGGGAAATCGAACAGCAGAGTATGATCGAGAGACGACACGAGGCAGTCAAAGGCATGGTAAAAGGTGTGTCAGCGAAGACGTTGCTCAAGCAAACCGGCAACCAGGTACACTATTTCTTACCTCGACAATTTGAGAAGCACAGCGTCTTGACAGCAATCAATCTCCAAAAATCTAGGCCGCAGCGTCTGCAGTCGGCAATTATTTGCAAAAGAAGCTGGACGAGGCTGAGCAGGACGTTCGGCGCCAGGTTCAGGAACGGTGGGAAACTCTTGATCGCGCAGCCACTCACATCGCTCAGCAAGATCTCACAGCGCTCGACAAAGCGAGCAATCACCAGCCGGTTGGCTCACTCTTTGCAAAGGATGACAGCGGTCGCCATTCTGCGCGTTCGGCGCTCGGTCACGAGCGGACCAAGGTCGTACCAATCGACGCAGAGTCATGGGCAGAGTACTTTGACGAACCCCAGGGTCGCTATTACTACGTGTCGTCGCTTGGGTACTCTACTTGGGATCGCCCCGAATCGTATGGCGCACAGTGAGCGAAGGTATTTCTTGAGCGAGCGAGTCCAATAGCACTCTACACAACAACACTTTTAGGGTCAACATGAAAAAGAAACTCGCAGAGTATTTGAAAAAAAAGGATGTGGGCGATATAAAGATGAATGCAATCGTTTGTGTTGACACAATTGGCGATGATTGGTTGCGTAAATCTGTTGCACGAGACGCAAAAGCAAACAGGCATCGCTCACCGCTAGCTGTTTGACGTAGCAGCTGCCTGGCAATGCGACTGGACGCGACTCTCGTAGCCTTTCCACACTTGGCACGTGAACGCCAGGTCTTCACGGAACACGTCGCTTTTCTAAAGAAGATGAACGTGATCACTGCACAGTGAGCAAGTATGCCAACGCAGTTGTAATCGTTACAGAAACACACAAGCCGTTGCACCTCGATCTGCGTGTTGATCTCCTTCATGACCTCGTTCAGTCGCGCCACTGATCCTGTGATGCGCTGCAGCAGCGCCTATACAAATACGTCCGCGGCACAGCAAAGCAAAACTTAAAAATGCTGCTGGTGTTGCTCGTTGTCACGCTGGCTGACGTACCTTTTGCTTCTCTTCGTGCGGGTCTACATACAACACACGAGCAGCATATCAACAGAGACAGGGAGAGAGAGAGTCGATGCACAACGTTAGCGCGCATACATGGAGACAGCGGTACATGATTCCACACAGGATAAGGAGAGAGAGAGAGAGAGAGAGAGCGCATAAACGCACTCTGCATGGCTTCGTGAAGTTTTTTGGTTTTAGAATTTGACACTGACGCGCGCTTTTAAATGTGCGCGCCATTTCCGTGCATTCTGCTCGAAAGGAAACATGCATTTGATTGGATAGAATTAATATTTACATGTTTTCATTGGCCAAATAACCGTCTAAGGTTTTCTAAAGTTTTGATTCGAATGCCGTTCCACGTCACTCCACCCAAGAAGGGACACTTTCAATTGGGGCTCTCACCATGCTTATCATCTATCAACATAAGACACTGCTCTACACCTCTCATGCCCTCATGGCGTCTACTGCTATGTAGTTGCGCGCAACTTAGCCGCGTCGCAGGTCGCTCGCGATCCAGGTGACCACCGACTGGAGCAGCTCCTGGTCATGGCGTGTAAGCTCATCACTCAGTTCGGCGGACTGACCGTTCTGGTGGTGGTGGTGATGCTGGCGTCTTGGCTGCTTTTGCTGTTGGTGCTGCTGGCGGTTCTGCTGGTAGATCTCTGCGCGCAGCGAGTGTAGACGCACCAAGTGACGGTGGAAAGCCGCCTGGATGCGCTCACGGAGCACCATCACCGCTTTCGCCTCTTCTGCGGATTGCATCTCAAACACGATCCACTCGTCCAGCACAAACTGCCAGCGGCGCTGCTCCTGCTCCACCGCCTCTCCGTTGCCACCAGCGATCGTCTCCGTGAAGACTCGTTCTTCGATCTTGACCAGTTCGTTCTTGCCCATGAACAACAGCGGAAGGAGCATCGACGGCAGCTTGGAGCCATATTTCGCCACACGCGTGCGCTCCGACTGCATCATCTCATGGAACACAATCCAGTCAATTTGACCTGCGCCACCATTGTCGTCAGCGTCGTCAGATGTGCCGTACTTGCTCTTCGAACGAGCTGCTTTCGCGCTCGATGACGTACTGGCCCACGTCAACACAGACGACGAGTCCATCTTCACCTTGACTTTCTCCTTCGAGGTCCAGTTGCGACTCGTGGACGTCGTCGGTGTGAAGAGCGCGTTCGGGTACATTCCCGCTCCAAGCGCCATGAGGTACGTCGTGAGCTTGTCGACACCGGTCGCTGGCGTGAAAAGCTGCGTGTCGTAATCCATGCCCAACTCTCCAAGCTCCTTCTGCGACTGGCGGTAAATCGAGAAGATCTGGTCCAACGTCTGGCGGTGCAGCATGTTTCTTCGGCAGAACCCCTCGAGCTCGTGGTACGACCGCGACGGGAAGCTCGCGTACGCTTCGAGCGCCTGCATGAGAACAAAGTGGTCGCTCTGCATCGGGATCGGCGTGTTGCGCATGAAGTTCTGCTTGGAAGCCTCCACGCGACGCAGCTCGTCGCTCGTCATGCCCAAAAAGTTCAGGAACGGATCACGATACCCGCTCAGCGCGCACGTGGTCTCGAGGATCATGTCGAAGCTTCCCAGGAAATGACCCCAGAGGATCAGCTTTCCCATTTGCACCGACACACCGCCATTGCAGACGTGCCCCAAGTGCCAGCCAAAGAGTGTCAGTCCTCCTTCCTGAGTCTCGAGCGCACCCATGTCGCACAATCGCTGCAGCGACGCGTCGATCGCAGTCTCACTCGGCGGATCCATCGCCTCCATGAGGAATTCCTTCGCGTCGCTGATGTGCAATTTGTTTTCAAATTGCAGCAACTTGATCTGCAGGAGCAGCTCTTCAAGCGGAGTCGTCAAGAGCTCGGGCACCATGAACTCCTTCATCGCACTGTCGTATCGCGAACGAGAGAAAAGGCGAAAGCAGACACCAGGGCGAACGCGTCCAGCGCGTCCCTGACGCTGCACACAGTTTGCCTTTGCGACCCAGGTCGTCTGCAGTCCCATCACAAACGACGAGCTCGAGGTCGTCGCCAGCGCATGCGCTTGCTTGGACTTGCCGCAATCGATCACGAACACTACGTCCTCGATCGTGAGACTCGTCTCTGCGATGTTCGTCGCCAGAATCAGTTTGCGCTTGCCGCGCGGCGGCTTCATGAACGCGCGTCGCTGCTCCTGAGCGGACAGGCGCGAGTGCAGAAGCGCAATTTCGAACGTTGACGCTGTGTAGTCGTTGCGCAGCAGGGCTCGCTCCAGGTACGAGATCTCTTCCCATCCAGGCAAAAACACTAGGATTGCTCCTTTCGGGTCCTTTGGATCAAGCGGGAAGCGGCGATCAATCAAATCGAGAAGCCGCAGCAAGACGTCGTAGTCGACAGCCTGGTCGCGCTTCAGCGCGTCCTCATCCTTCGCGTACGAAGACAGCAGCGACTCCTTCTCTTCTTGCGTGATCGCACTCAGTTGATGTTGCAGAGCCTCCAGCGTGTTGGGTGGGGCCGAGCTTGCCTTCTTCTTCGGTTTCTCTGACTTGGCTTTCTTTGGTTTCTTCTTTGGAGCTTCATGCTGCACTTCGCCGAAACACATGGCAACATGCAACCCAAACGCCTCTTCGTCCGCAAAGCCACTGCCGTTGCACATTGGACAGAGCAAACCCGAGTCATCGTCTCCTTCGTCATCGTCGTCATCGCCCGCTGCACCGTATGCATCCATGGAGAAATCCGTCTGCTCTCGGTTCAGCAGCGCAAGCGCGTCTTCGAGGAACAGAGTCGTAACAGGATAACACCGCCCACCCGCCATCTCCAGCATCGGTGCCTTGTACTCGGGCTGGAAATATCGTGCGAACTTCTCCACCTGGATCGTAGCGCTCATGAGAATCACCTTGAGGTCCTTACGCTGCTTCAAGATGCTCGTCTTGAGCAGAATCAGCAGGTAGTCCGTGAACTGGTCGCGCTCGTGCACTTCGTCGAGAATCAGATGCGAGAACCCGAGTGCGAGCGGATCGCTGTTGAGCCATTTCAGCAGCGTGCCTGTCGTGCAAAATATCAGCTTGGACTTCTGCGCGTCGAACGACGAGTCAAAGCGGATCGCGTGACCAACTTCCAGCGAGTCTGGTGTTCCAGAGCCGTTCACACCCGTGGTCGCGTTGCTGCTGCGCTCGCGGGCGACACGCTCGGCGAGCGAAATCGCGCTCAGCCGACGCGGCTGCGTGCAGATGATCTTGGTCTGGTCGATCTTTCCGTTAGCGATCGCGTCATCTAAGAGGAACTGGGGAATCTGCGTGGACTTGCCGCAGCCCGTGTCGCCCGAGATCACGATTACCTGGTTCGATGCGACGAGCTCCAGGATCTCATCGCGATACGAAAACACCGGAAGGTTCATCGACGCAGGCGATGGAGCTTTTGGAGTCTGCGGGTTCCTCGCGGGGGCTCCTGGCTGCAGCGGTCGGAATTGCGAGCGACCGACGCTTCGCTCGTGGCTCTGCACATAGGACGCCATGGAGCGCGAGTGAATCGCCGACCACTTCTGGACTGGCGATGGGAACTTGAACAAATAATCAGTAATTGGCGCAGGCAGCCACTCACACGTGTCCTGATTCACTGCCATCGGCGCCAGACGCAGCGAGACCTCCTCCATCTTGGCGTTCTTCTTCACTTTCGCGACGTGGATGAAGCGCGTGTCGCCTTTGCCCGAGCTTTTCGAGAACAAGCCGTACTTCTGCGCGAGCGAGTGGATGTAGCGCCGCTGTGTGTTGTCGTAGTCTGTCGGGAAGCTCATCTCGTTGCGCGATCCGTCTTCGACCAGCTCCTGCAGCTGCGCGTTCACCTGCATGCAAAACTCCTCGTCGAGGTTGATGCTGGCGTTCGGGAAGCCGGGCTTCTTGCTGAACCGAGAGTTCGTGTCGTCGCCGTCGCGCTTGCGGTAGCCCTCATTGCGTCCGCCAAACACATTGTCGTTACGTCCACCGCCACGGCCTCTTCCTCCACCATGGCGTCCACCGCCGTATCCTTCGCCTCTTCCGCGGCCCCCACGACCACCGTCAAAGTCACCTCGACCACGACCACGACCACCGCCGCGGCCCCCACGGTCAGAGAAACCTCCACGACCACGCCCGCCTGCATATCCGTCGCTCCCACGGCTCTTACCGCCTCGCTGCGAGTGGCGCGATCCACTTGGCTGCTCCATGTTCATGGTGTTGCTCAGTTTCACTTTTGAGCTTGAACACAAACTTGATCATCTTGTGTGGTGGCGCTTTGATTTCGACGTTTTCGACAGCCTTGCTAAAGCTGGCGTTAAGCTCGTTTGTGATTGGCTGCATCGATTTTGTGCAGAGAGCAATGATTGGCTCATGCTATTTTGGGTAAATATAAGGCGTGCTGATTGGTCGAGAGCAGTTTTGTCCTTGTTGTACGCAGCTTGTAAGAAACCAGGACACGCCCAAAATACTAGTTTGATTCGTCCAAGTTTCATATAAAGAGCAAGTACAACAAGAGCAAAACTGCTCTCGACCAATCAGCGCACCGTATTTATACCCAAAATAGTTTCAGCTAATTGTTGCTCTCTACAAAATGCAGCAAATCACAAACGAGCGTGTCAAGAACATATTTTGAACAAAATCGACAAAGTGTAAAAAAAACTTAGAGCTATTTGTTCACGTTATCAAAAGTACAGACAATCCTCCCAAATTGACACATACAAAAAGCACCACTCGCAAATAATTTTTTGGGGGTTTGAGGCTTCATAGAGGTATATAATATTAGAGGTTATTGACATACAGTG
>JALBZB010000312.1:0-33344 GCA_038050625.1 Pythium sp. MPC-2022a
CCTCGTTTTCCGCGGCCGTTGCTCCTCTTGTCCCGCCCCGCCCCCCCGGGGGGGGGGGGCGGGCCCCCCCCCCCCACCCCCCCCCCGCCCCCCCCCCCCCCCCCACGCTCCGTTCTGTGTCACTCCTCGCTCCTGCGTCACCTGCCACAGTGCTCTCCACACCGCACTTCAACACGCCCCACTGACTCCAGCACCGATGCTCCCTGTTGCCCGGAAGTACGCATCGTTCAGCCTCGAGATGCGCCAGCGAGTTATCGACTGCGAGCGAGAGGGAGGGAACTGAAAGGCGCTCGCCATGGCGCTGAAGGTGCCAGTTGAAATTGCCCGCCAGTGGGTCCATCGGTCCGTCGACGGACCGGACTCCGCCGCACAACAGCGAGGGGGTCGCAGCAGAAGATTCCCTGTCCACGTAATATTTATGTGCAATGAGCTGGGCAAGAACGACAAATTGACGTCGAAGGCGTTGGCTGAGCTGCTCAACGACGAGTTTCAGCTTCAAGTGGCGGTATCAACATTCGCGAAAGCGCTGCACGGAGCTTGCTACACGCTCAAGAAGACACACATCGAGCCTCAGTATATGAGCACTCAAGTGAACAAACAGAAGAGGCGAGCTTTTGGGGTAAGCTCCTTGAATACAAGTCTCGCGGCTACACCATTTACTATGTGGACGAAACAAATTTAAATATTTGGATGTCGCGTACACAGGGGTGGAGTCCAAAGGGATCTCGCAGCGTTGAGCAACGTGTCTCGAGTGGTGGGAAGAACATACATGTGGCTGCGTGCATTACGGCGGGGGGTCTCATCTACTACGAAAATCGCTTTGGGGCGAATCGTGCGCCGGACGTGAAGATTTTCTTTGCCAATCTCCTTCGCGTTGTTCGAGATGAGCTCGACGAGCCACTCAGTCAAGTTGTTTTTGTGTGATAACGCGCCGTGTCATTCTGGCATTGAGAGCGTTCTCGGGGAAGAGGAACTTCATGGGGCGACAGTTCTACGACTCGGGCCATACAGTCCGATGCTGAATCCTATCGAAAGTGTTTTCTCCGCCTTCAAGGCAAATGTGAAGGCATACTTCGCGCGGGAGGCACCAAATGTTCGCCGCGTGCCATCTGGTACCACCATAGTGGCGCATCACAGTGCATATCTGCGGCGTGCGTCTGACATGTTCACCGAGGAGGCAGCGAGTCCCGAAATGTGTGCTGTATACGATGCGCACACTGCGGTTTTATCGCGATGTGTTTCTTTTAGAGGACATGGAAGTAGGGAAGTAAGCCACACCAATGGCACACCAATGGCACACCAATGGCACACCAATATAAATTCAAAGACCATCGTCTTTTTTTGTGCCAACACTTCAGTCAAAAACCAACATTTCATTTGTCGATTCGTAACTCGAGTCGAAAATGGCGTAAGGAGAAAGAAGACAAGAAATTATCGGATAGAATCGTTGTTAATTATCAACACCCCTTTTTAGGTCAACACCTCGGAAGCTGCTCGGCATTGTGGCTTTCACCCTCGTACTCCGCGTGTGTGAGGGTGTGCGTGGACGGATGTGCGCCTCGGGCGTCGCAAGCAAGAAGCAGGCCAAGTCAGGGCGGATAGAGGACGACCCCATGGCGTATGTGCGCACGGGGCTCACCGACCGCATCTCCGAGTACGTCGTGGCACTCGCTATTCGTCTACGTATCCATTGTTTAACAGGAAAACGAGCGCCTGTATTGACTCACTCTCTGTGTCTGCGTGTGCCTTTCTTCTGGTTGACCTACCTGTCTACTTAATAACAGCCTGAGCACGCCGAGCGATGCGTCCCAGTTCGTTGTGATGGAGAGCGAGCTCGACGGCACGGAGCAGCACCAAACAGATGCGGGCGATGAGGACGGTGACGGCGCTGACGCGAAGGACGCGGACAGCAAGCCGCGCGTGCTCACAACCGTCTCGCTGCTCGCGCTCTGCTTCTTCGCGATCTGTGGTGGCCCCATGGGCTCGCAGGACGTCATAACAGGTACGATACAATGGCACTGGACTGATTAGCGACTGAAACTGGACGCATGAAGTCATCGCCGAAACACTAACGCGGTGCTTTGGGCTCTACTTGTGTCTATTGTCTGGTACTGTTAGCTGGTGGCCCAGCAGTCGGCCTCATCGCGCTCCTCGTGTTCCCGGTCGTGTTCTACATTCCCACGTGCTTTGTGATCACGGAACTCGTCTCGGCGCTCCCAGAGGCTGGCGGCCACGCGTACTGGATCGCGCTCGCGTTTGGTCCGCAGCTGGGGTTCCAGGCCGGGTACTGGTCCTGGGTCGCCAACTGCATCAACTGCGCGCTCATCTCGTCCATGGCGGTCGCGCTCTTCGCGGGCAACACCGAAGGCACTGAGAGGTCCACGGCCGAGGAGGTCTTCAGGCAGGGGCTGCCGATCCTGTTAGCGCTACCCGGGTTCTTGAGCCTGCGACGCGTGGGTCACATCGTGTCGCTGCTCTTCTTTGGCGTGATATTGATTTACACGGTACGTAGCCTAATGCTGTTATACGCACCTGGTAGATGGCTGGTTATCAAAGTTTTCCTGACGATATTAACCTGATGTGGACGTTGTCTTATAACTTGTAGGCATTAGCATTAAGTGGTGCGTCTGCCTCTCGCGACTGGAGCGTGCTGGCTGAATTCCGGTATCACAACACGACCATGTCAGGTGGACACTTGCCGCCACCGCTATCGTCTTCGTCATCAACAGATGAGAAGGACACTTCGGATGGTGGTGTCTACGTGGACATGACAAAGCTGCTCAACAACCTCATCTGGAGCTTCCATGGGTTCCACAACGTCTCGGTGTTTGCGCCCGAAGTGCAGGACCCCGTGCGCACGTACCGGCGCGTGATGTTCCTGGCGCTGGCGATCGTGCCACTCACGTACCTGCTACCGATGGTCGTCTCGGTGGCCAACAACGACCCCAAGTGGACCGAGTGGGACAGCAGCTCGCTCAGCGACATTGTGGTGTCGATCGGCGGTTCGGCGATGTGCGTGCTGGTCATGACGCTCGTGGTACTCAGCGTCATCGGACTCTACCTCACGAGCCTCATCTCCAGCGCGTTCCTCGCAAGTGGGATGGTCGCGAAGTGTTTTGGTCCTGCGGGCCTTGGAATGTGAGTTCTAAATGGGTTCTTTATAGTCGGTGCGTCCAAGATACTCTAAGTTAGCTCTGACTAATCGTATCCTTGTTTCTCTAAATGTCCTTGCAGTAATAGCTCGAATCAGCAGAACACCCCCCATGGCGCGATCTTCTGCAGCCTGCCGGTGATGCTGATCATGGTGAACCTCGAGAGCACCGACATGATCCGGATCTCGAACGCGCTCGGCGGGCTTGGCAGCGTCACGCTCATCCTCGCAGCCATCCGCCTGCGGTTCACGATGCGCGACCTGCCGCGTCCCACGAAGCTCTGCGGCGACGCGCATCCGATCTTCATGGTGCTCACTCTGCTCATCCCGCTCGCGTGCCTGGGCTTCGCGACCGCGTGTGCGTTCGACAACCTCATCAGCGCAGTGCTCACGTCAGTCTTCATCCTCATCGGGCTCATCTACGGCCAGCAGGGCAACTTCAACCATTTCCAGAAAGAGGCCATGGAGTGAGTGAGATAGGTGCTCTCAAAGTTCCTATAGTGTTGATAGGTGAGGCGTAAAAGTTGTTATTTATTTGAAATATCATCATGTGATTATGAAGTTTGGTTCCCTGTGTCAAAGGCTCAGCTTGTTGATTTCCATATCATTGTCACCGCCACTGATTGATCGATTGATTGTGGAATGAAGCAGGTACCAGGTAGTTGTTTGATCTCAAAGCGCATGAGAGCATGCAATCTTGTAATTTATGTCTGCTGCTTCGTTTTTGTCTTATTTTTTCCCGTCACAACACTATGATGTTCCTATCCCTCTCCTATCCAGTGTTGTTGGTTCATTCTTCATTCAGCTCCCTCCTGGGACGAATCGGATGCCTTAGAGGTCCGCCTTCATGTCGTCCACGTCTTCGTCGAGGTCCTCCGGCATGCCCGAGCGCGACGTGGTGAGCACCAAGTGCCAGCCAAACTGAAAAACGCATGAATGAAATACACACACAGACAAACAGATCAGAAATCCAATAGCAATATAGCAGATGCGATAGACCAAAAAAGATATTTTGCACTCACCTGCGTGCGCACTTTGTGCACGACGCCGACCGGCTTCTCGAACACGACCTTGTCGAACTCCTCCACCATCTGGTTGCGGCCGAACGTTCCGAGCGTGCCGCCGTTGCGGCTCGATGGGCACTTGCTCTTGCTCTTGGCGAGCTCCGCAAACGTAGCCTTGAGGTCGTCCGCGGCCTCGATCTCCACGAGCAGCTGGTCCACTTCCGCCTCGGTCGGCACGAGGATGTGGCTTGCGCTGGCCGAAGGCGCGCCAGCAGACACGACAGTCGTCATCACGGTCATCAGCACCGCCACGAGCGCGAACAGCGCCATCCACATGCTCTTCTTCGCCATCTTCTTACTGCTTGGGTTTGTCGACCGCTTCTTGCCAGTTGAGCTTGTTGCGTTTTGGCTCGCTTGAGATTGGGAGCTCCACGTCACTCAAAAAGATCCGATTTATACCCTTTCGTCTAAACAAATATAGCCTATCTGTTTGATGAATGATTCAGTCAGCTTTTATTTTGGACAAACTTACTCTTATTATTGACTATTTATTTATTTCCATCCGTCTGAGACGTGCGAGAGGCCCTTAATACTGGCCTCTGTGTTCTCTGGGGGCCAGTATTAAGGAAGCTCGTGAAAAGGAGTGGCGACCAAGCCACCACATTAGAAGACGGCCCTAAATAACGAACACGCGTGAAGCTCAAGAGCGCGCTATTATTGAGGGGGGAACGGCAACGCAAGCATCCATCTCCTCGCACGCATGGCAGCGAAAATCCCAACGACGGCGGAAGAGGTGATCGCGCTCGTAGGCGATGGCGGCATGCAAATGCAGCAGCTGATCGCGCACGCGCAGGCCCAGCAAGCGCAAGCCATCGCGGAAGCTCAGGCCCAAGCGGTTGCCCAGGCCCAGGCCGAGCACCACGCTGCGTTCGCGCAGCACGCCGCTGCGGCGGCAGCAGCAGTGGCAGCTGATGTAGTCGCGATGGCGGACGCAGACGTCCACATGGCAGCAGCCGACGACACGTCGTCCGTGCTCTCCAAGGTGGATACTGGCAGCGCAATGGACTTCATGCCGCTCTCCGCGGCAACAGTGGTGATCGGATCGCCGTCTGCCAACGGCAACGGCAGTGCTGTCAAGGAAGATGGTGGGGTGGATGCCACCAACACCGCGGATGGAGCCAATCCCAGCAACGCCCACCTCGCGATCAAGCGCAAGAGCATCCCGCTGAGTATGAAGAAAGAGGCAATCGAGTGGATCCTGGGGCCGGGCAAGGGCATTCCGTCGCGCGCGGAGAAGCACTTTAGCGCGCTGAACTGGGACGTGAGCGCGTCGTCGTTTCGCAAGTGGTGGAAGAACCGCGAGAAGATCCTGGGCGACTCGTCGCACAAGAAGCGCATCACGGGCGGCGGCCGCAAGCCGTACCTAGAGAACTCGGAGGAGAAGCTGCTGGTTATCGTGATCCAGGAGCGCGCGAAGAAAGACCGTGTGACGCGCAAGTGGATCGCCAAGACCGCGCAGCACATGTTCCAGCGCACGAACGCCAACTTCAAGGCGTCGGAGAACTGGGTGACCAAGTTCATCCGGCGCAACGGACTCACGCTCAAGCGCAGCTACGTCACGTACGAGCAGCACCAGCAGCATCCGCAGGTGGCGATGGCTGCCACGGGGTCACTCCCGCAGATGGGAGACGAAGCGGACGTGGAGGACCACATAGACATAGACGACGACGAAGCCGACGAAGAAGAGGACGAGAGCCACGAAGAGGACGTCGGTGATGGCGAAGGCGTGAAGCCGGAAGAGCACGCTGACGGCGCAGATCCAGACGCAGATGCGGTCATGGAGTCGGGCCATGAAAATCGGAAAACGTGAGTTGGTGCATGACCTCTGTTTGCTGTTTATTTGTCAATTGCATTATGAGCTCTTATCTAACACTTACTTGTCTATCTGGTGTGTGTATGTTGTTGTGGTAGTGTTTTGGTGTAAAATTCAAGCTGGAGTGGGGCCAATGAAGAGAGACCAGCGCCACGACGAGCTGCTTGGTCAGCTGTGTATAAAGAGAAGCGCCTCCCGTCTTGCTTGTTATTTTTTGACGAACTCTGGTGTTTATATGAACAATCGCACGCACGCACATTGATATTCCCTATTGACATTCGTTTTTGTCTTGACTCTCAGCATTGCTCTTTTTCAGAACTCACAAAGTAGTTTACGACTGTTTGGTGATCTCGAAGCCCTGGAATGAGTTGAAGCCCGAGTGCGCGCACAGGCTCTTCTTGATCATGAGCAGCGCCTGGTTGATTGCCTTGATGACCGTGCACTCAGCCCAGACCTCGTGGTGCTTCCTGGACCGCGCACCGGCATCCTTGGCGTGCAGGAAATCCACGAGCAGGTACTCGTAGCCTTGGGGGACTTTGAGCAGCATCTGGTCGCAGTTGGCGATGTCCTTGGGGACCTTGCGCTTGTAGAAATACTTTCCCTTGTCGTTCAGCATGTACAGCTGGAAGAAGTGGATGCTCACGGGTGGCTCCGAGGGAACCACGATCTCGAACGGGTCTTCGCACGGGTTCGCGATCGATTTACTGCTCATGTCACCATCGAGGAACGTCCAGTACTCGGAATCGGCTAGGTACGGGTGTGTGACGCCCAGGTTCGTGAGGGTCGTGTGCTTGATGCCGTGGTTCGACGCCGCGATCGAGTACGCGTACATCTCGGTCATCCAGTCGGTCGAGACCTTGCGCGCGTTGACGACAAACTTGCAGTAGTCGTCCACGAACGCTAGCATGTTGCGCCTCGTCATGATATACGGCGGACCGACGCCCCAGTAGTACTCCCAGCCGTCGGCGTCCGTGACGTTCATGCAGAGCTGACTGCCTTCAGCACAGAGTTTGTGATGGTTGGACGTCTCGAAGAAGCCGTCGCGGCGGATGACGTGGTGCCAATCGTGCGCGATCGCAACGCCGTCCTTCACGGTGTCGCTTACTGTCTTTGGGTCCCGCGTGCCCTTGTAGTACTTGGTGACATTGCGACCCGTGTTGACCTCCAGCGGCTTGAAGAAGAGGAAGTCACCGTCCACCAGCGCCATCGTCGCGTGTTGCACAGGCGGATTCGCGTTCTGCAAAAAGTGGCGCAGCGAGAACGGCTTGTTGTACGGATGGTACCAGTCGTCGATTTCCGGTAGCGGGTGCGGGTAGTAATTGGGCGTGAAGTGCACGCGGTAGTCGTAGTACACCTTGGGCTCGGCGAGCACTCGCTTCTTCTCTTCCTCGGAGCAACCCGCGATGATTTGTGTGATCGGTCCTTTTTGTCCCACGCGCGTCGCGGACTGCAGCAGCACGATGGAGAACACGAGGCGGTTGTCCTGCTCGCAGCTGGTGCTGAACACGATGTGCATCGTGCTGCCATCGTAGTTGGCGGGGAACTGCTCGCGCAGCTGCTGCTCAGTAAGCGGAACACCATCGCCGGCAGTGTTGGTGTTGCTGCTGTTGGTAGTAGCAGCCACTGATGAGACTGGGAGCTGCTCGGCGGACGACGGCGACACGAAATGCACTGCGAGCGCCACAAGCGCAGCGACCACCGCAAGTAGACGCATTGTCGTCATCGTGGAGCTCCTCACGCCGCTGGCTCGTGCCAGAGTGAGACTTACACTGTACGATAGCGAGCGTGTGAAAATGGAACTGCCATGAACGCGCTTCCATGGAGTTGGTTGTTGGCTTGTTGCGACGGCCTTGTGACACAGAGGATCCCACTCCAGGAACGGCACTCACTTCGCCAATCACCATGCACATCAATATCAGCAAGCTCAGTCATCTTCTGAATAGCTCGTATTATATAATAAAGGTGATTTACATATTTTATCCAAAGTGTAATGATTAACAATTATAGAAAGTCAATTTACATGGGGTTTATGTAGAAGAGGGAAACGGACCACCTTTTGATTGCCAAGTGACTGTCACTCAACAATCAAAGCAAGACAAACCTGAAGAGCATGACGGCGCGACTGCTGTACGTGCTGTCACCAGCCAAGACGCTGGACATGACGCGCACCGCCATCACCAAGTGTAGTGATCCAACACTCCTCAGCGATGCGCATGTACTGGTGCGTTCAGTTCTCCCATTGTAGCTCTCTATGCGGCTGTGTTCGTGTCCTAAGCTGTTCCATGCGTTGAACTTTGTGCAATGCAGGTGAAGCAGCTGCAGGAGCTCTCGCAGGCAAAGGTCAAGGCGTTGCTGGGTGTGAGTGACGCGCTCGCCAAGATGAACTACCAGCGGTACGAACAGCCTCGCTTTTGGTGTTATGTACGACTGCGTTATTCATTGCCGAACGCGCAGAGGTTGGTTTCTTATAGCGATGTGGCTCTTATTATGACTGTAGCTTCCAGGACTTTGAGGTCTTCACGACCGGAAAGCAGAACGAAAAGCTCAAGCCTAGCGAGCTCAAGAAGCAGGCGGTGTTGGCATTCAACGGACCTGCGTATCAAGGTGAGCAGCTCATTTTGTGCTCAATCAATCAAGACGGTCATCCAAGAATTGAATTGACTGGCACTGACTGACTTGGTGGTTGTGTGGAATTGTCGTATATTGGCGTCTAGGCTTGGTTGCGAATGAGCTCTCGGAGAAAGAGCGCGAGTACGCGCAGGACCACCTCCGTATCCTCTGCGGTCTCTACGGTATGTTTGCGCTGTTGATCTGAGTGTGAACAAATTGCTATTGCCGTCTAAACGTATTGCCATCTATTCACAACCAACCGTCTAGGTATTCTCCGTCCACTGGACCTGATCCAAGCGTATCGTCTGGAAATGGGGCAGAAGTTTGCCAACTCGCGCGGCAAAGACCTCTATACTTTCTGGGGCTCGACGCTCGCGCAGGAGATCAATCGGTACTTTGCGGAGAGCACCACCACTGGTGACAAGAGCGGTGCGCTGAAGAAAGTGATTGTCAACGTTGCGTCGCAGGAGTACTTCAAAAGTATCCAGTTGGACGCACTGGACGAAGACGTCCACGTGATTGACTGCGTCTTCCAGGACGACGGGAAAATCAAATCGGTGTACGCCAAGCGTGCACGAGGGCTCATGTGTCGGTACCTGATCCAGAACCAAGTCGATTCGATCGACGGGATCAAAAAGTTCGACTTGGAAGGCTACGCATTCACTGCGAAGGCGTCGAGCGAGACCACTTTTGTGTTCAATCGCACGGCAGCAAAGCAGAAGGAGGTGCTCAAGGAGATCCAAGCGAAAGCCAAGTTGGCGAAGGAGCAACACGCGAAACCCAAAGCAAAGGCTGGAAAAACGACTGAAGAGAATGGAAATGGCGATGAAGACGATGATGAGCCTGTGAAGGTGGTTGAACAAAAAGAAGTAGAAGCATTGTCAGAAAAGCGATCCACGAGAGCGTCGACGAGAAAGAAGCGAAAGACGGCTTAGAAGTCCAATTTCCCGAATTCCCCATACGATTGCAGGTTAGAACGAAACAAACAAAAAGTGAGCGTGAATGACGAGTTTTCCTGTATTCATTCGTTACGAAATCCGCAATGCATTCCAGAAACGACTATTCTGTGCGTTCACGATAAGAAAAATGGGCAAGCTCATACAAAATGATCAACTCACACGTGTGCTATCGCGAGGCTAGAGGCTCGAGGGTGTTTCTTACTTGTCCTTCTTCTCTTCGCCGCCGGTGCGCTCAGAGCAGATCAGCACATGCCAGCCAAACTGTTTGCAAGTTCCAAAAACAAAATAGCACACGTGACCATTTATGCGGACCAAAACACAACATCATCATCGCCAAGCATTGTGGACATACCTGGGTCTGGATCTTATGGACCTTGCCGACTTCCTCTTCGAACACGACCTTGTCGAACGCTGGCACCATCTGACCGCGTCCGAACTGGCCGAGGTCGCCGCCCTTCTTGCCCGACGGACACTGGCTCTTCTTCGCAGCGAGCTCCGCCAGCTTCTTCAATGGGTCCGCAGCAGCTGAGATCTCCTTGTACAACGCATCAGCTTCGGCTTCAGTCTTGACCAAGATGTGGCTCGAGCGCGCCTTTGGACCAGCGTTCTTGATGGTCGAGCGGCTGCCAAAGAACATAATGATCACGAGAAGGATTGGCCCGAGGAACGGCGTCGCTTTGACGAAAAAGTCGCGAATAAACGTGTACACCTCTGATTCTGGGGCTTCCGTGCCGTCCGAACGGGTCGAAATGAGTACCAGGTGCCATCCGAACTGGGTCTTCACCTTGTGCACCACGCCAATCTCCTCGTTGAACACGACGCGGTCGAACTCTGGTACCATCTGTCCCTGGCCGAACGTGCCCAAGTCGCCGCCCTTCTTCGACGAAGGGCACTTGGAGTGCGCCATCGCGAGCTTGGCGAACGACACAAACTTGTTCTTCGCCTGGTTGAGCTCGGCGTGGAGCTCGTCAGCCTGTACCTCCGTGTCTACGAGGATGTGGCTCGCGTGCGCCTTAACCGCGGCCGCAGACACGGTGTAGCTGCTGCTGCTGAGCAGCGCGACCACCACCAGCAGCAGCGTCGAGAAGATCGTGAAGCTCTTGCGGCTCATCTTTCTTTCTTTCCCCCTTGTCTTCTTTTGCTTGGCTCTCTCTTGCCAAAAGCGGGAATGAGCAGAGGGGGCAACAATGTGCGTGGCGCCAGAACAGGAGGTACAATTCCGGTACAGTACCTCGCTATTTTGATTGGACAAATGTTAATTTAATCTATATTTTCATCCAATAAAACGATAGAATAAAATTGTATCAAGTGGAGAGGCAGAGTGATTGTCCCAGCCATCGTTTTGCGGAAAGTGCGCCATTATCCAAGGGCGTTTCAGTTCAACTCGCAATCGCGCGCGCATCCCATTTACAAGCAGGAAAGACGCCACCAACCAGCTCAGTCTCCCTACCTTTCTTTCTCTCTCTCTCTCTCTCTGTATAAGCAGAGCTCGCGGTATCAAGCAGCAGCGGCGCCTTAGATCAACCCACATATGCTGCGCAGCTGCGCCGCGCTATTCCCGTCGAAGCAGCTCCAGTCACACGAACGCTCGGAATGAAGAAAGCGACAAGCTCGTCGTCGCTCTTGGCGCCACCTTCGCAGCATTTCCGGACGACAGCGATCCCGCCACCACCGCCTGCGTCAGCACCACTTCCTGCCACAAGCGACGTGGGGGTGCTAGCTGAAGCAGCTTGCATGATGACGACCACAGACGCTGTGCTGCCTGTGAAATCAGTCGAGCGAGAGCAAGAGATGAATGGTGGTTCTTCACTGATTAGAGACAGTCGAAGCGATTTGCCGTTCGACAACAACAGGGTGAACAGATCTAGCAGCGCTACAAGTAGCGCGAGCTCACGAAGTAGTTCGAGCGCACAGCCTCAGAGTGACACGAGAAAAGATAGCAGTGTCCGAGTGGCGGTGCGCATCCGACCATTGCTGCCCAAGGAAATCGCGACGAACGAGTGCGTGTGCGTGGAGCGCGAAGACAATACGATTACGGTCTCATCCACGGAAAAGCGATTCACGTAAGATTTGTTCGCTCCCTGGGTGGTGGTCCTTACTGACTGTGTCAAAATTCGTGCTTTGTCATATTTGTACTGACTCGACGCTTTGTTGTCGCAGCTTTGATCATGTTTTTCCGATCTCGGCTTCCCAAAACGGTACGACTACTTTGCAAGCGTTTTGAGTGGTGGCGTAACAAATTTCGATGGTTTTGACATGCCCTCGTTCTCTCGTTGTTGTAGATCTGTACGATGAAGCACTGCAGCCACTGATGGAGTCATTTTTGCAAGGATTCAATGTCACAGTGATCGCGTACGGTCAGACAGGGTCGGGAAAGACATTCACAATGGGAAACAGTATTGCTGCGTCGTCGATGATTTCATCACGTCTATTCCTGCAGCCAACTGCTCCTGTGAAGAATGCCAGCGATGAGAACTCTGCTGCAAGAGTTGTCGACAATATCCAAGATGGCGAGGGGCTGATACCGCGGTTCCTTCACCAACTGTTCGCTCGCTTGAAGGAGACAGAGTCAGTCGGTGGCGATCAAGTGTCAGTGTCATTCCTCGAGATCTACGGCGAAGAGATTCATGATCTGCTACAAGATCATGGACGTCCAAATCAAGATGAAGGATCACAAAGTTTACAATTGAGAGAGAGCAAATCGGGCGTCTGGGTGCAAGGACTAACAGAGGTGGGTTTCCTTTTCTCGCTACTTTGAACTTGCGATGTTTGAGGGTATCTAATTATGTGCGATATCTGTATATGCAACTAGGTGAAAGTTTTGAATCGCAAAGACGCATTGGAGCAAATGCGAGTTGGTTCGCTTCGCCGAGCTACAGGGAGCACCGAGATGAACGAACACTCCAGTCGCTCCCATGCCGTGTACACTGTCAAGATTGTCCGTCGAGTAAACCGCCGCGAGTCACTCGGCGGAAACACGGTGTCGTCTCTGAAAGCAGCTAATGGTATTTCGATGCTGAATGCGAAGCGTGATGTTAATGGCCGTCGACTTTCGTTTGATGCAACCGGCAGCGTGGATGGAGATGTAAATTCTGATGGCGGAGCTGCTGATGCAACGATTGTGTCGAAGTTGACGTTTGTTGATCTTGCTGGAAGCGAACGGCTCAAGCGAACACAAGCTGAAGGGAGCCGTATGAAAGAAGGCATCCAGATCAATGTGGGTCTCCTTGCTCTGGGCAATGTGATTAACGCGCTGGGTGACAAGAAGATTCGGTCCAGTCAGAGTGCCCAAGTCCACGTTCCTTATCGGTCGTCAAAGTTGACAAGGCTCTTGCAGGACGCGCTTGGCGGCAACAGCCGGACCTTGTTCATGTAAGTTCACCACTGCGAGAAAAACATGCTCTCCATCTATACCAGCACTGATATCGAAGTCCTAACTTCTCGCTTTACTTTGTAGTGCTTGTGTGTCTCCAGCAGAGGCAAACTCGAACGAAACGCTGAACACGCTGCAGTATGCCAATCGCGCGAAAAACATTCAGAACAAAGCTGTCAAGAATATCGACAGCCGATCTGCTGAGCTGCTGAATTTGAAGGCGTTGAATGAGCTGCTGCGCCGAGAATTGATCAAAGCACGCTTCATGCAAACCAACGGCGTCGATCCATCCCAAATCGAAGCAATGGTTGATCTGATACTGAAAGATCCCGCGGTGCAAGGCTATCTAAAAAGACTTGAGCAGATTGCTATGTCTTCAGGAGTCGAAGCTTTTGGCAACGATGTCGGGCCACACAGAGAAAAGGATCAAGCGGTACTGAGTCGCCTATCTGCCCAGCTATCAAGAATGATTTCCGACCGGCTGAGTGGTATTGAAAACGGCCATCCTGATCAAGATACATGTGAAAGACAAGATTTTACCGGAAACGATGACTTCGACATTGCGAGTGACGAGGGATTATCAATCACGGACATGAAGAACAACGTTTGCGGTGAACAGGAAGAGGTGGGGCCGTTCTCTCTCCCCCAGCTGTGCCGGACGCTTGAGATTATTTCGCTGAGCCTCGAGATCCAATGTACCAATGATCGCTCCGCGCACATTCGGTCTTCAATTGAAGCGAGGATAGCGCAACATGACACGAAGATCCATCGGAAAGAGGTGGTCGCAGCTGCACTTGAAGCAGCGATTGCCAAGATGTCGTTATGGGCTTCGTCAGCGGAAGGCGAGCAAGCAGTTGAACAAGTGAAGCACATTGCTACGGGTAGAGCCAAACTGGAGAGTGTGAAGAGGGAAATTCTGAGGCTTACAGAAGGCAAACGAGTACTCCAACAGCAGCTCCAGGAGTGCAATTCCCATGTTCAAAAGCAAGTCAAAGCGACACAAGACAAAATAGTGCAGCTCAGGGAAGCTCGCGAGCACCTTTCAAGTGATTTGGAAACGAATCCACTGGATGTCCTTATTCACTCGAGCGAAATCAAGGTATGGATAATATGCACAGCTTTGGAAGTGAGAAATTACTTGAACTGATTTGTGTTCTTTTTGCTTTGCAGAGTCGATTCCACATTCCAGATCTAACGGATGTTTCGAACTACCTGCTTGATGGGGAGCGAGCAGTTGCTGATTACTTGGAGGATGAAAGTGATGCAATCGCCCAGATGCCTGCTTTGTTCATTGGAAAGGATGCTCCTACGGCTTCGTCGCGCGAAATTTTCCTCAACTTGAGAAATGAACTTCAGGTATGTATCTTTTTTTCCTGGGTTTCTCTGAACACTACAGCTCAGAGTTATAATTGCGGCATGTGTTTTTGTACAGAACACATTCGACGATGAGGATCTTCGTGCGTCTCTGTCGAGCGAGCTGAGGTACAGAGCGCAGATTCTTCAAGATATCACAAATGGATGGATGGAATGTCAAAGTCGAGATCAGGCTTCAAGCGAAAACGAGTTTCTATCGATGAATGAGGAAAAACTCACTCAATGCGAAGAGAATATCCGCTATCTGAGCGAGACCATCAGGTCACGAAGCAAACAGGAGCAGCAGCTTCGGTCGGTGGTTGAGTCCATCCCAAGCCTTGACACTTCCAAGAATGTTGTGAAGCGATTGTTGCAGGATTTGTATTCGCAAAAGCGCCTCTTTTTGGCCAACTCATCCGATACCGATGACCAGCACGAACGAGTCTCAAGTACGCAGTTATTCCAGCCTCTACGAAGACTTTCCGTGAGCTTGTCCGAAGGTTTTGCTGCTGGAGAAGTGAGCACGGACGCAAACGAGATTGAGCTGAGAAGCAAGATGGAGAAACTTATCGAAGAGCACGAAAAAGAAATGATCGCCGCATTAGAGATGGCGAACAACTTCTCAGACACCAAAGGCGACAGTCAGCAAACCAAAAGCGAGCGGCAACTGGCGTTCTGGGCTCAAAAGTGTGCAGCAGCAGACAGTAAAATGTCGTTGCTGGAGGAGAAACAACGGCATCTCCAAGCACAGCTAGCAGCAAAAGACAAAGATGCAGAGGATCTTCGCATGAGGGTCTCGGAGCTGGAAGCGAATCTGCAGACGTCAAAAGTCAAGGAAGAAGCGTTCTTGCTGCTTGATGTAAGTACTTTTTGTTGCTGACTATTGAAGTGGATTTATACTGACTGGTTGATGTGTGTGTATACAGAGATGCCAAGAAATATGGGGAGAGCTCGGTTTGAATGCAGAAGATCAGGCAGGCAAATTTAAGGACATCAACGCGCTACTGCTGAAGAAATGCTCAGAAGAGCTCGAGGGTCTCGAGTCGGCGCGAGAGAAGTTGCAAGCTCGTATCGACGCTGCCTACAAAAGCGTGAAGAAGCTGGAAGACATTTTGTCCGTTGACGAACCAATTGACCTGAAGGTGCTACACTCAGTTGCTGGAAAAACACTCCTAGCTCAAGAGAAATATCTTCTCACAGCTCAGAAGAATCTCGAAGACGAGTTATGCCAGCGCTTTCAAGCTCGAGTGCGCGGGTTGCAGAAAATTCGTGATCTCTTGAGGAGCATGGGACTGAAAAACCTCCAAGATCTACGCCATGCGTCCGCTGAAGAGTGCGGCATCGATTTCTCCCAGCTGCTCTTGACAATCGAGCAGCCTGATGCTTGGGAGGATTTCGAGCAAGTCACAGCTCAATCGGTGTTGAGCTTATTGACGATATCGCAAGAAATGAATGTGTCGGCTTCATCATTGAGGCACGATGAGTACGTTTTGAGTGTGCTACTGAAAGAAAAAGCGAAGCGATTCGTCGAAGTAAATGATCAGCTCCAGGGGATTCGATCATTACTCCAACAGCTAAAGTTCACGGAAGAGGAGATCGCACATGTGCTTTGCAAGTCAGAGTCCAGCGAGAGCGATCCTGAACAACGAGAAGGTGGCAAGCTGCATGATGTCATGCAGTGGACACTCCAGAAAGGTGGGAGCATCGATGTGAGCAACAAGGGCTTGAACTTCTTATCCAGGATTCACCGCAACTTGGTTGAGATTTATGACGGTCGCTCGAACGCCATCTCGTACCTCTACTCAACGTTAGCAGAATCCGTGGTGCTGGCGAAAGAGATCTTGGGTGGCGCGAGTGAGGAAGACACTCGTTCGCTCATTGGTGGACAAAGCCAAGCTCCAGCTGAGAGGAGCGACTACGGATGCGATCGTCACGAGCTGGTCGTGGGCAAGAAGCGTCTTGAGGAACTAGGCGGACCGATCGAGTCATCTCTGCGAGCACTGCTGCTGTCGATGGATGACGAGTTTATGGCTTTTGGGATCGAAACAGATGCCCAGCGAATCAGCTTCTTTCTCGGAAGTGATGACGACGAGAACAACGCCACGCGAAAAACTTTGGAGCGGTATATTCTAGGTTCGAACGGAGGTACTAACTCACTGGGTGAATACTGCTCGACGCGACAAAGCTCGTTCCTCTCTGATGTGGACCCCGCATTTGACGAGTTCGGCGTAATTTACTCTGCTGACTTCGGGAAACTCAAGCTTGAGAGGATGAAAGACTCGATTCACGATGTGAATGTCGTTCAGAACACCCTTCAAAGTGCCCAGAAGCGGTTAGACTCTTTGAAAAAGATCATGAAATTGTTCAACGAGATAAGCGAGTTCAAGAAAAAGATTGGGCAGTTCGAAGCCAACGCAAGCAAAAAAGACAGACTCTTCGGAAGTTCGTTGCGCTTGCTCGAGGAAGAGAAGTTTCGCAAAACGGCAGCGAAGCGGTACCCGAATCTTCTCACTGCGCTGCGAAAAGAAGTGGAGAAATGGCTGCAGAATGAAGAAGGCGAGTTCGATTTGAGTATCCTTGGGAACGATTTGAAGAACCTGCTCCTGGACATGATGAACACCGACACCGGTCTCATGCATCTGGACCTGGGTGTGGTTGATGCGACGCGGTCAACGACGCGCCGTCAGTCGAAAACGTCACAAACCCCCACGCCAGGCAGCAGTCAGCCAACTAGTACAACAAACGGCAACCAGAATGCAAGTGCCCCAGCCCGAAGTCGCTCCATGACAGTGATGACAAAAGATCCCAGTGCCAAGAAGCGTCTGGCGTTCTAGCACTAGGTTTTGGCAGAATAGTTTTGTAAAGAAGGTAGACAAGAAAAAGCCGATCAACTAGTGACTTTTGGGTTCTTTGGTTTCACTTAAACAAACTCATAAAGAGGTCAGCGGAGTGGAACCTTGTCAACTCAACTGCTATCGGTACCCACTGGCTTGTTGCACGCAAATACCTGGCAAATCTTCTCAAAGCTCAATCGCTCCGCGGAGGGCGGTTCGTGCTCTTCAATCGGTCCAATGAAGCCGTGCAGGCTCTTCAAGCCTGTTGCATTAGCAGAAGGCGCGATTTGGTGAAGTTGAATGTTTTTGACACACCCGAATTCGGCCCACCTTTTCGCTGACGGAGCAACATACGTGTCCATTGAGCTAAAATGAGCTCCGGCGGATACAAGAAGTGCTACGATATCGGCGTGTCCAAACGCCACTGCGTAGGCTAGAGCAGGACCGTCATTCACATGGAACGCGATGAGCGGCTCGCCTCCGCGGCTAATCATGTACTTGATCAGCTTGATCATGCGCCGGATGCATGCAATTTGAAGTACATGCGCAAACTGAAACGCGAATACACTTGCGTCGGCAACTTTCCGCCCGCTGTCTTTGACGCCGTTCCACTGCTCCAGCAAACAAATCGCGATGTCTTCGTGGCCTCTTGCGACGGCACAATCGATTCCCACCTCGAAGAAGTCCGTGAAATGGAGCCCATCTGTGTGCTGCGTGGCTTCAGTAAGTTGAGAGACATTTGAACAGCCAGCGGCGATCAAATGCTGCACAACTTCAATTCGATTCCATCGCACTGCTTGGAGCATGTTCCGACGCTGTGACTGATACGTTGAGCGACGCAGCAGCAGCGGAAGCTTCATGCTCACCAGGAACTTCACCATCTCCGAGTCACCAACATCACAAACGAAGTCGAAGAGCGACAATTGTGGAAATCGCCATTGTCGCATCGAAGTCCGGATCTTTTCAAACTTGGAGACGTCACTTACTCTTGTTCTCTTCTTCATAGAGTTAACTTTGCTTTGGATGGCACTCTTTTGTCTCTGCTTGCGCACTTTCCAGCTTCGAATACTTGAGTTCATCAAATAGTCTTCGTAGATGGAGTCTTGCTTTGTCAATCTGTTTTTCTCGCGCGGGGGAAACCTGCTTGCAAACGAAAACCATCCTGGAAACGCAAACCACTGCAACAGGGTTCCAATGTTGAACCCTGCCGCATATGGATGGGTTCTTGCTTCCCCAGAGTGATCCACAATGACTTCTGCATTTGATCCCGCATTGATAAGCACTTGAAGACTTTGAACTCTTCCAAACCCGAAGGCATAGAGCAGCGGGGTGTACCCCACCAGGTCTCTTTGATTCGCAAGAGCTTCAATGTCGCCGGCTTGGTCACTTCTCAGCTGTAACTGCGATCGAATGAACTCGTCGTCTCCAAACACCGAGGCATAGTGAAGCAACGAGCGCTCTTGGCAGCATTTCAAAGCGTGGATCTCTGGAAAAACCTTGTTTGCATCCTGTGACCCACACTGTTCTTGGTAAATGCTGACGAGCCACCGCACAATTTGGAACGCTCCTTGCCGAGCAGCCACAAATATTCCGTACTCTCCCGCCGTGGTAAACAGAAGATTTTGGGAAACCGCAGCTTCTCGAGTGTACAGTGCCATTAAGATCCCCAAACGATTGCACTTGCATGCATAGAGAAGTGCGTTCAGACCATCAGCACATCGAAGTGCCACGGATGCTCCAGCATTCGCTAATAGCTCCACGACTGCCTCATGCCCGTGAATAACTGCAATATGTAGAGCTGTTCGTCCACGCTCATCACCAGCATCAACACCGAAAAGTCGCGAATCTTGCTCTAGCTTGTGAAGTAGATGTTTGCAAATTCCAGCGTCGCCATTCACAGCAACCAAATGTAGTGGGGTTTGTTTTGCATGGTCCTCGGCAAGCACATCGTATCCGCCAATGTCGACCAACTTTGAAACGACACCGGCTTCCAGTCCTAGAACAGCGTAGTGCAGCGCTGTCCTTTCACCCCACTCTGCCTTTTGCGCTTTCGACTCTTCTGGGTACATGTCAAGCGCAAGTGCAACGACTTCCCAAAACTTCTTCTCCATGCCAAGCACCCGAGCTACAGTAGCAGCGAACGCCGACGCCGACTTGATGAGTTGGTGTAGTAAATCTTCGTTCATCGCGCACTTGAAATGCTTCTCCTCCAGCAGCACTTTCATCAAGCCTTCCACTTCCAGTAAACGTTGACCCTTGTACGCCAAGAACGACTCAAACCGCCTCCAATGTAGTTTTCGCCCAAAGGTTGGCGACATCATGAAGCGCTTCAGGAAGACCTCGACAAGTGGTACTGCCAAACTTGCTCCATGGTCAAGCAACAGCTTTACAGCAGCAAATTGAACTGACTGGAGCGCAAAGTGCATCGCCGAAGCTGCTACACTTCCATTTACTTCAGGTTGAACGAAGCCAACGTCAGCTCCGGCCGCCAACAGCACCTTTGCAATTTTCAAGTTGCATGGTCTTGATTGTGCGTAACATCGCACAAGCGCTTGGTTGATCATCGCGGCAGCACTTGGAATCTTCGTGTCTCTCATTATGGAGAGCAAATACCGTACAATTGCTACACCATACGAGTCTTTCCGTTCAGCCGCGATCACCAACGGTGTCTCTTTCAGAGCGTTCTCTGCAGCAACAGCTGCAGCACCATCAACAAGGACCTGTACGGTGAGTAAATCACCATGCTTGCACGCAAAGTGTAACAACGAGTTGCCGCACTGCGGGGTCTTTTGTTCAGATTTCGCATAGTCGATCAACTTCAGAATCAGAAACCCATTCGTTTGCGCACGTGGAACGTCGTAGCAGCTGAAAGCACTCAGGTTGTGCCACTTGCAAATCGATCCTGGTGCCGAGAAGCTTCTGGAATCTTGAATGGACCGGAAGCATACTGATACACTCCCACTCACATTCTTGTACTCGAGGCTGCTCACAACGGAGCCCAGCGACTGAGACTCCATAGCGACTGCTAGCAACACAAATGCTTTCAAGCACCCTCGAGACGCAGCATACCAGATCGGTGATTTTGCCGACGGTATCTCACTTAGCCGAAGATCCGCGGGGATCCCAAGCGCCAAGATGAATCGAACCAGATCGACCTGATTTTGCAAAGCTGCACGATGCAACACGAGGCAGCACGACACAGCGCGGATAACCATCGGTTTCCAAGGGCTTGATGATCCCAAGAATTGTGTCGCGTGGTTCACAAATATTTCCTGCAGCACGAACCAAAATTCACATCGCGCACACACGATGAGAATCTTCAAGAAGACGTCGAACGAAGCGGCTGCCAAGAAGAACTCGTCGAGGTTGCTTGCAAATGGTACAATAGTTTCCAAAAGACCCCTTGCACCAGTGACAGTGTTCTGCGCGTTGACTGGGTGAGTTGCACGATTCGAAAATCGACGATTCTTTTGACTGCCTTTGATCGATTCTCGAATAGTCTTCTTCTCTCGAGCGCCCGCTGAAAGCGTTTCTGGCAGTGCCTGCGCAACGACTCCCTGCAAAACTTGAACAAGTACCAGAAGGTTCGGTCGTGCTCCGTGTGCGATCAGCAAACGGAAGCCTCCAGAAAATTGGTGGGAAGCGCAAGCACTTAATGCCTGTTGGAACTCGTCCCGGTTGTCATCATACTTGAAGCCGCCTCCAATTTCCGTGTCACTTTCTTCGCATTTGGTTCTCAACAAGAAAGCCAACGCTTCAAACTGGTGATTCTCACACGCCGACACAAGCAAGCTTTTCGGCTTTTTCCCTTCTCGCACAAAGCACTTGGAGAAATCATTCTGCGCGAGCTTCGCGAAGTACTTCAGCAGTTCTAAATGACCTCGCGCCACAGCAGCATGTATTGCTGTCTCTCCTGTCCCAAGCTGATCTTCGTTTTCTGAATCCACTGACGCACTTGGGAAAATCTGGAAGATGCTCATGCCTACGTTGACCAGTACCTGCACTACGTCCGTGTAGCCTGTCGAAGCCTCGACTTGCATCAAAGAGGATTTCTCGTTGATACTTCGCTCTAAATGCCGAGCGAAGTGAATGCCTGGGTTTATGTGCAAATGTCGCCGCTGATGCCTTCCGGTAATGTACGAGGTTTTGAAATGTTTTTGCATCGACTCTGACAAGAAAAAGGAAATCGTCCGGCGTTCTTCTACCACCAGCTTCTTTGACGAATCTTCGTCTGATTGAATTGCTTGCCTTGACGCTTGCTGGAGTCGCTTGAAATGAGGTAGTGTTTTCAGAGGATCTGCCCCAAGTACGATGAGTTTTGCTGCTGTGTCGACGTGGCCGTTCACGAGAGCAAAAAACAAAGCGCCAATGTTTAGATTGAGAGTGTCAGCTGTGGCGCTTCTCGTTCTTCTCATCGTATTCATGAGCGCTTTCGATACTAACGGTGGAGAGCGATGTTTCTTGGTAGGGCGGTTTGTGTCAACTAAGACACAATTGACATCCATTCCAGCAGCGACGAGTGCTGACACGACCGAAGTCTGCCCTGCCGCCGCAGCAAGATAAAGCGCATTCATCTCAGAAGACGTGGAGATGCTTGACAGTATGATTTGATGGGAGAGCAACATCTTCGCCAGCTCCCAGTAGCCCAGCATACTGGCTAGGTAGATGTCATTCCGAGTAATCAAGCCGCTTGTCACCGTGGTTTCGCCGATTTTACTGGCAAGCATCAAGCAAATATGACCCATTTGCTCCCACTCCGCGTGCTTTGAAGCATGAGTGATGGCTGGAAATGTCAGACCGAGCACGCTGAACGGAGAAAGTGAGCGAGCCACTTCAAGCGCAAACGTGAGGGGAGATACGACCAGAGTTGACGACATTGCAACGTCGATCAGTTTCTGGCTTGGCCCAAATGTCGACATTTTCTCCGTTCGTGCACGCAGCGGCTTGCGCTGGTTTGGCATGTCCAAGCAAATTCCAAATGAAGTTGTGCCATGTCGAACAGCGCACAGGGTGCCCACGTTAGCTCCACTTTGAAGCAGAAGTGTCACCATGACAACGTTTTTCGATCGGATTGCGAAGAAGAGAGGCGTCTCGTCGTTCGTCGGTGCCATTTCGACATTCACTGTCGCATTCGCTGCAATCAGCAACTTCGCGCACGCAACATTATTTCCAAGCGTAGCAAAGTGCAGCGGAGAGAACGAGCATGAGCGTACGAAGAAATCTCTGTCCGGCTGGGTCTCCAGAAGTAAATCTAGTAGCTGGAGATGACCATGCCACGCTGCGCATGCCAACGGAGACTCGCCATTCATTTCATTTGCCAGGTTGACGTTCGCACCGAGCTCGATCAGAGTGCGGACGAGCGCCAGCTGCGTTGATGTATCTTCATCTTCACTAGATGAATCATTTCGAGCAGCACAAACTCGCTTGCATTCTTGTAGCAACACTGTTTCACCTGTTTCGTGATGGACCATGTTTATCTCCAGCTGGAGCTTGTTCAAGTGACGACAGATTTCGACTGCGACACTCATGTTCAGTGACGCGATTTCAGCCGCCAGGTGGAACAGAGGTGATCGGAATTTTTTTACCCGGTTTCCAAAATCTCTCTTGCTGCGTTGTTCCCACTCTTGTACAAGACGAGGGGATAGAATGTGCTCCAGAATGTGCATACACGAGTCGAAATTCATGTGTTTTCGCTTGCACCCCTTCAAAAGCAACTCCAGAGGAGATTCGACATTGAATGCCACTTCAAGATCACTTCCACCTGACCCGCGATCCGACGCCCAATTTCGGATACTCGATACACTGGGGTTTACGCCAGCACGCCGAAGCAGCGATGCACGTTTCAGATATACGCCTTGAAGATCACGAGTCCCTATTGGAATGCGATAGGAGACGCGAGAGATCATCGGATGCGCTCCAGTCTTCAGCAAATCAAAGCACAACGCTTCATTCTGATGGATGCACGCATAATGCAGTGCAGTGTAGCCATGGACATCTTGGAGATTCACAATCGACGCCATTTCATCCAGGGCATTGGATCCGGAGAAGGTGGATAGAGCCCCTGCATTACTCTCGAAATGATGCCGGATTGTAGCGAGCAGCTCTTTTGCGACGACCCAGTGCTTCTTCTCGACGGCAAGATGAAATGGAGTCTTTCCTGACACGTCTGGGAAGCCCAGCGTTCCCGGAAACTTAAACATAAGACACTTGGCGATTCGCTCGTAGCCTTTACCTGCAGCGATATGAAGCGGGATCTGCCGTCTCTGATCTTCCATATACCCATCAGCTCCCACTTTCAGCAGCAGGTCTACGATTGCGGTATGACCAAGCTCCGTTGCTTCATGGAGTGCAGTACGCCCGAGCGTGTCCAACTGATCGTTGATGTACTGCTGAATTGGTCGTTTCTCGAGATCGATCAATCGCTGAACTCGCAGCAGATTTCCATTCCTGCAAGCGTGAAACATATCGCCATACACGTCTTTCTCCATGTCCAGACATGTTTGTCGACCATATATGTCTCCAGCCGAAAGCTCTTCACTAGGATATCTATCCCAGAGCAAATCGATCACCTGACGAAGTTTTGGATACTTCAAGTGCGTAGCGTAGTAGTCTTTGATCTTTCCACCCTCTGCAGAGGTATTCTGGATAGTGCTCGGAGGCAATTCATTTGCTGCAGCACTAGGTTGGCTCCGATGAAGCACTTGCTTTCGCGACGCTGTCTCCAAAGCACTAAACAACGGCGATTTCCCTTCGTCGTTGCGCTTCCAGGCAACCGCGTTTTCTCGAAGCAAAGAACTCACCTCTCTTAGTCGGCCACGGCGAGCAGCATGATGAAGCGCTGTATCACCCTGATTGTCTCCCAGGTTCAGCAACACTCGCACCTTGAGCAGCAGCTCCATCACGTTTCCATGACCGAATTCAGCTGCGTCGTGGAGCATCGTGCGGCCGAAAACGTCTCGTCGGTTCAGCGCAAGCGCATCATGCAACTCTGAGCTCTCAATATGGTGGAATAGAGTTTCGTAGTTGCTTTCGCCGACACTGATTTCATACTCAAACTCAGACAGGTACGACGCGCTCGCTTGCAGCAAAAGCTTCTCATCAGAAGTGAACCCAGGAGGTCCGCCCGTACCTTCGAGGTCTTCGGATATACTTTCCGCGACGTCGATGGATACTTGATCTTCGATCGGACGAATAATCAAGACCGGAAAGACTTCGACCTCGTCGCTCTCGAGACAAATATTTGATGATGCAAGGAATTGTCCAAGACCAATGCGGGTACCGCCCGAAGAGCACGGAGAAGGATTCAGAACAGTGTGCTCATTGAGCAGCTTCACGACCAACTTTCTTTTGTCAGTGACAGAAGTTGAATGCTGCCGCGAAGGGACATACCACTCGTACTTGGAAAACTTCTTCTTTCTTGGTCGCTTTCGTTTCTTCGGGAACGTGGAAACGAGTCGCGACGGTAATACATCATCTTCTTCGATATGAACAAGCACCGTCTTTGTCGATGAGGGTATCGCCGAGGCTGATTGGACAAAAGCTCTATCAGTTTGCACTGCTTGTGGACGACGAGTGACATCCTCCTTTTGAGGGAGATGCCCAGAGTTGTCTTTATGATCACTTTCTTCTCTTCGTTGCTGGGCCTCCATCGCAATGACACGAGCTTTCCATTGAATCCGTCGTTGGCGTTTGCTGCACTCGCTTTTTCGTTCGTTGAGCGTCATGGTTGGTATTCGCTTGACTTTTTTACTGGTTGGTACGCAAACTTGCTCGGACATTGATGGTACATCGGAGTTGTCGAGCGCACTCTCTTCGGTTTGACCATCTGTAAATGGGGATATAAGCTCACCTCGATGGCTCTTCACGACCACTGCACCATCTTGTGGTCGTGTCGCTGTTCGCAGGCGCTTTAGAAGATCTCTCTTTGTCTTTGCTTGAATCGATGCTTGATCGTACATCCATTCGCCGCTCCAGTTGGTCGCAACTCGCCACTGTAAGACTGAGCTCAGGGTGTTTGTTCTGCCGTCACTGCTGACCTTAAAGCTCCGATGCCGGTATATTGGGCTGATCTCATGGACGCGCTTCTTGTACCGCGGCAGTGTATTTCCCATGTATCGGAACTCGAATCGGTTTACACTAGCTGGCTGCTCAAGCCTGCGATTTTTCGCCAATGCATGAACTCGAAGCCCAGGTGATCCGTGCAACGCAAAGGGAACCGTCGACCAAGCGAGCCGATCAACTTCCCAGACACGTTCCACTTCTTTCCCTTGGCACAAAAAGTTGAAATCGGGAGGCGTGCGGAATATTTGTGCGTGGATCATTTCTCGAACGGTTTTCAGCGACGATGTCCGCATTTGGTATTCGTCGCTAAACTGGATGGCACCAAGGAACTCCGTGTCCTTCTCCAGCATCACATATAACTTCGGCTTCTCTTTTTTTACAAAACATAAATAATGTTAGCTGCACAATCAACTAACTGAAGCAAAGCCCACTATAAATCTTCTAGGAGCGCATACCTTCGCCAGAGCACAACTTCACATAGTGAACTGCATGTCTATCTGAGAGCATGTAGTTGCACAGATCCGCTTTGGCGATTTTGCCATTGATTGCAATCCCAAAATGGACGATTTCATTGATGTAGGTCATCGCGGTTCGCTGGTCGGGCTCTACGCAGTACGTGAAGATCTTCATGATCGCACGGCATACCGCACCGTACACTGTCCACATGAGTATCAGCCAATGTTAGATAGGGCATGCATTAAAACAAAGTACGATATACAAAATACATCCATTACTTACGCACGACGAGGTCTGTGACCGATATGCAACCCGTATTTTCAGCGTCGATGACATCGAAAATTGCTTCAAAGCGGCTCTTCATGCTCGGCGCTTGGCAGACGAGAATCAGTGCGATGAGGATCTCCATCGCGTCGACCATGTACTGTACGCGCGTCGGAGTCTTCGGCAGGAAAAGCTGCATCAATTCATGAATGAAGTCCTGGTCCTTGATGCCGAGCACCATCGAGAGTTGCAGTGCATCGATGCAGAAGCGCTTCGTGAGCGCGCGGTACCGCAACAGCACGAGCTGCGTGACGTGGTCGAGATGCCACGAGCGGACGCGCCGCTGCAGGAACGGCGCCATGTGCAGCTCAGCGTTGACCAACGGCAGCGGGCGCGAGCTCTTGAGCCCCATGGCGCAGTAGTAGCCGTCTTCTTTTCCTCTTTCTCACTTGACGGCTTTTCTGGTACTGAAGTGGATACAAGTGCAGAGATTGTGGGCATGGCGGCTCTTCAACATGTGCGGATTTCCCCCCTCAAAAGCGGTAGATTTGCTTCAATCACTTCTGAGAGGGGCAACAAGGAGTGAATGTTTGGAGTCAGATTACTCAATTGGCAACTCCACTGTGGGACATGTGCTCTAAAAGTACGTACGTTCGCATGCGCCAAGAAAGCCGATTGCCAAGATCCAGAGAGAGAAATGCAGGCAACGTCAGGCTATCTATCTGTATGGCTGTCGTAAGAGCCTGTAGCAAAACGTTCGACTACAGTGGCAACTGCCGTTTGAGTTAATGCAGAGCTGCAGTAGTTCACTGTGCCTCGTGTGCACCAGGCAACACGCCCCGACAGCAAGCACGGCGGAACGAAGCGCGAGCAGCAGCAGCAGCCCAGCCCATGCAAACGCCGATCGTGGTGGAGCTGACCGACAGCTTCGATGACTTTGCGTCGCCCCCACCAGTTAATCGCAATGAACGCAGCGCGACCGTGACAACGGACCAGTCGAGCGAAGACCTCTTCGTAATGCGGAACACGACGAGAGTGCGCTTTGTCGCAGGCGAGCACTTTTACAATGTGGAGCTCTTCGGCAGTCTCCGCAAAGGCGGCGAGGTGCAGTTCTTCTCGCGCGGCAACCTGGGGCTGTGTATAGCAGTGACGCTCTCCGTGTTCTCGTACGGCGGTCTCGAAAACGTCATTCTGCCGCTCCTCAAGACGCAGCTCAACCTGACGCAACAGGAAGCGCTCGCGATGAAGCATCTCGTGAAGCTGCCGATGGCGCTGAGCTTCCTCTTCGGGCTCCTGTCCGACTCGTATCCGATCCTGGGGATGCGGCGCAAATCCTACATGGTGCTCGGCTCACTGCTCTTTGGCGCAAGCGCGATCGTCATTGGTGGGATCACGTCCCATTTCGACTCTGCTTCTTCGACGAAGACGGAGAGCCCTAGTCCAGGAGATGCCCATGTGGTGTTCGTGATTTTGCTGTGCGCCTTTGCCAGTGTCGGCTGCATCCTCACGTACTTGTGCGTGCACACCCACGTGATCGAACTCTCCCAGCGTGAGCCTCTTCGAACGCGAGGTAGCTTCCAAGCTTCTTACCTGATCCTCCGCCGCCTCACATCGCTACTGTCGTCGCTGTTCACCTACGCGGCGCTACGTTCGGAAGTAGGAGACCCTCGTGCGATGCGACCGTGCGTCTCGATCTTTTTGCTCGCAATTGCTGCCATTGTGCCGCTTCCAGTGGTGTGGGAGATGTGGAGAGAAGACAAATTCAGCTGTCCACAGGCACCAAATTCGTTCCCCGCACGTGCGAGCGCGTACTGGCGAACCGTCCAACAGAAAGCTGTGTGGCGCATCCTCGTGTTCATTTGTGTGTTCACACTATTTCTCAACGTGAATTTCTACGACTCGGCAAGAATCGTGAGCCAGTGGGCAGGTGCAAGCGGGGACGACTATTTGGTCGTCAACACAATCCAAGACCTCGTGATGCTGCTTTCGATCGTGGTCTGGCGGCAATGGTGCCTGAACCTCGATTGGCGCATTCTCTTTAGCCTCGGACCAGCGTTTGCGATTTTGCCTCAACTGTTCGTGTCCATCTTTGTGGCGCTGGACATGGTGCGCGATCGCTATTTTTACCGAGCGATCACGTCGCTGTCGTTTGTTGCCAATGGCGTGACGTTGCTCATGACGATTGTGCCGGTGACGGAGATCATCCAAGAAGGGGCGGAGGCGTCGACCGTGGGCCTCGTGCTGACTTTCCAGCGGCTCCTTGCTACTTTCGACAGCATGAACAATGGCGGGCTCTTCCAGGGCGACAACTTTTATGATCCAAGCCACGTCGCGTCTGACAGCTTCAGCATCCGCTCAGCAGTGCTGCTCTCGCTAGTGCTGAACTATGGGATCAACGCTCTCGCACTCGGCGGCATTTTTTTCATCCCGCGGCAGAAGCTCGACGCCCAGCAGTTGCGCATCTACGGGGGCTTCACGAAAGCCGCGGCTCAGATCATCGCTGGATTTGGACTCGCGCTCTTTGTCTACACAGCGGTTATGAACATCATGTCGTTCTCGCCCAGCCTCGCCTGTCATCGCCTCGTGGGAGGAGATGGTTGTTCTTGAAGCAAGAGGATCTCTTCAGCCCAGACCAGACTGGATCCTCACGTCACCTGGTCCCAAAGTGCGCTAAGCTGAGCTGCACCAAAGACAACCTCGGTCGAGTCCACTCGGGGTCGAAAGCAGGAAAGCACACACGGCTGAACTGATGTCTTCACGCACAAACCAGCACCTCCCTCGATGAAATGGGTGGGATCAGCTTGAAGCCCGGCTGCAGTGCCCACCCATGTGGGGGGTGGTACGGTATACTAACGCCGTATTAGTGATCTTCACGGTCCCTCCGAACTACAATCTGCACTGGTACATGAGCGCGGGCAAGTGGGAACGACCGCGCGTTTGGACCTTGAGAAAGGGTCTGATGAAGACGAATCTGGTTGAATGGAGCCCCAAGGAATCGAATCTCGGGGTTGACACCATGGCATTCATTGCATTCGCCCTCGGTCCCTCAGCGCGATCACAATTCACTTGGCAACTACCCCTTCTTTCATTCACCAAGAACAATGTGACGACGACGTACGCCACTTGACGTCGCACCTCTTCCCACCACTCCAGCATCTTCGCTCCTCCAGTGAAAGGAAAAGTCGCGGTCTCAAGAGAAATTCCTTCCCCCGTCAACACAAGTTCCCCTCGCGTTTATCCGATTCCTTCGGCTGTACCAGACCACCAGGGTCGTGTGTGCACTTGTCATGAGCCGCAGTAGATAAAATTACCCCACCAAAAGCCATCACCGGGTGCCTCACGCAGTAACTTGGTCACCTGGGGCACCCATGCAACCATCCAAAGCTCTCCCATGTGGCTCATGAGAGGATCTTACGGCAATCAATGTTCATGTGTGACTGGTTTCACCGGTAGCTCACTCACTTCAACGCCGCGTGTTTCGTGTTTGAGCAAATCGTCAAGGAACGCAATGGAACGCAGTGTTCAGCAGCAACGACAACACGGAGAGTCAGTCCGACGATCTTTTCGCAGTGTCGTCGTCTTTTGTCCTTCTTGGAGCAAGTGGAAATGGCACGATTTCAACATGGGGATGCATCAGTTTCGCTAGCGCTCGCCCTTTTCCGCTCTTCAAGTGTGTAACGAGCGTCACGCGTGGCAATTCGCTCGCGTCTCGGATGGATTCCTGAAAAGCATGACGATTTCTACCAAGCTGCTGATCATGATCCTCAGCTTCCGCCGTGTGTCGCAGGCTGAAAAATAATGGCAAAAATGCTCAGGAGTCTGTGGATGGCAGCGGCGCGCACTATGAGCAGCTCTCCTGAGCCCCTGAGCAGCTCACGACATTTTATTGAAGCTGTCACTTTTTTGAGGAAAAGGCAAACCTGAAAACGGGAGTCAAATGAGCTGACAAGAGCGAAAAGTGAATACTCTCTCTCTCTCTTTCTCTCTCTCTCTCTCTCTCTCTCGCACTCTCTCTATGCAGACTCGCTCAAATTGTGGAGATCACTTCGATGAGTCTCACTTGCGACCATGCGGACGTGACAAGTGTTGGATAAAGTCGAGCAGGCGCCTCCAAGTTGTTTTCAAACAGATCCTGGGTGGCGATTGGTGTTTCCGCCAGCAAGCCTAACGCATTGCTAAAGTGCTCTCTCAGCCGAGTCAGCAGGACACTTTGCGCACTCAACACTCGTGTTTTGCATGGGGTGGCGAAGAAGCGAAGCAAACGAAGCTCTTCGCCATCTTGTCGAGACGTTTACGCACAACAAGCCAACCGAAAGCGTCCTGGTGCACGCACGCCTGGCTCTTGTACCAGAGGCTCCTCTCCTCTGGAACCCCAACCACACGCAGATGGGAGGGTCGCGTGCTTGTGAGCTGATAATGGCGTGCCACCCCCATCACAAAAGCTGTAAAACGGGAGTTTGGCTCGAAATTCAAACATCTATTCAGAAGTCTGCGTTTTGTGGTTTTGGGCAATATAAACCCACGCGATTGATCTAGATCATACGATTCTAGACTCGCGTTGCCGTCCGATGTGGCCTGGACAGCAATTTCATATTCAAACGCCCTGTGCTTCGATCGGAGTGGCGACGGTTCTCCTGAAGGCAGGAGGTGGCGGTTCACTGCGGACTTGGCAGAGGAAGAGAGTGAGGATGTTGATCACCGTGGACACGTTTCTGTCCCAGACGTGGCGTGGGCATGCGTTGCTTGGACAAACGCGCCGCGTCCAAGGTACTTGCTTTGTGCGAGGGTTGCGATACTGTCATCTTTCCATGGCACATGCAGCAAAGCTTCGACGTGCGAAACTCGTTTTGGTCGACAGTCCGTAACCTGCCTCCGATCTTCCTCCGCAACGTACTTGTAGGCATAGCCGGACACCCGAGTCCTGCAGCAGAGAACCGCGCGTCCCCCCAAACGAGAAATATGTTTGTTGACCCCCGCTAAGGTCTGTGGCGATCTTGTTGTATGCCTTTTGCATGCGAATGTATGTTTTCCATTTGAGCCGTCTGAAGCGGTGCGCACAGTAGAAGTCCAAGACGGCTGGTAGATAGTAGAGTACGTAGCACGCACGGGACTCGATGGCGCTCAGGTTTGCCGTCTTGGCGGTGCTGACCTCTGAGTTGAATTTGGCGATGCCGGCCGCTTTCTCCGTCCACCGCTTAGTCATATTCTGCTGGTGCGTGTAGCCCGCTTCACTGTACCACTGCGACCGGTTACACGTAACGACTTTGTGCTTTGCTTTGTTCCTTGGATACAGTTTTGCAAAATCATGCATTGCTCTTCTGTCGTGAGCGACGGCGGTGAACACTGGGTTCCGCCCCGGATCGATGACAACAACCCTGTCTGCCTGGGCGAAGAGGACGTCCACACTGCTCTCCTCTCTGGCTTGAAGGGATACTTTTCGCCGCAGCACCAGGTTCACCGACGCGCTCAGGCCGTCTGTCACAATGAAGTGGCTGAAATTCTTCGACTTTGACTCGGTGCTTTTCGTTAGGTCGAAGTAGTGGTTCCAGAGGTCACGCACCAGCATGTCGACGAGCTGAGGACGACAAATGTTCAGCTCTTTGTTCAGCTCCTTCAGCAGTGTTGCTGATCTTAATACTGACCGGTCGCACCTTATTCTGTGGGAGCAGCGCGAAGACCTTGATCGCCCTTGGGTCGCTCTGGTTGTGCAGATTGAGATCTTGATTGTATTTCTCAATTTCCTTCAGCACGAAGTACAAACATGATAGGTAGATGTGTGGTTTCTCAGAGTTTGAGCGGCAGCGGTACCTTGAAGCAAACCTCGTTCATCAGCGACTAAAGCCATTGCTTCTCCGCGCATGAGATTGGATACTACTGCAGTCACGGGTACTGGAGAACGAGTTTGTTCAGGGAGGCTTCTTCTTGAGTACACGCTCTGAGCAGCATCGAGATCAAGCTTCTGATGACCCGCAATTCGTAGTTGTTGAAGTAGGTCGTTGCAGTCCTAGATGATCGTTCTTGGATCTTCAGTCTGAACCACTGCCCAACGCGACTGAAGAAGTTGACAGAGATGCTGACGGCGAAGTTCTCGCGAGTTTGCTGCGCTATGTTCTCTAGGACGACAACTAGCGATGGAGCGCGGTCAATCGGCTCGTAGTTTTCAGGGAGCAGCAACGAGTAGACCTGAACGCTCTCGAATAGATCCCTATCTTTCGCTCTGATCGTGCGATCAATGCCCAAGTTGGCGATCGACGCGAGGCAGCGGCTGAAGAACGTCTGCGTGAGAGGGGAGGACTGCTTTGTTATCGCTCATGAGTTTGATCACGTGCAAGGTGGCAAGCAGCGAGGCCTCGCACGCAATACGGCTTGCCACTACGACGTACATCTCGAGCAACGAGGTCATGTTCTTGTCCTCGCTGAGCTTCGCGAGCCCTCTCTTGATCGCTGTCGTCGTCTCTGTTGCATGGAGCTTCTTACGCTCCCAGTATTCAGGATTTCGTTTTCACTTTTTGTCAGGCTGGAAGCCGGAGTTACATTCTGGTTCTGCCATAGCGAATCTGATTGTGTTCGTGGTGATCGAGTCGTGTGGCTTAAGCTTTAGAATAGGAAGGTAACGAAGAAGAGAGAACGAATATTGGGTGGTGGAGCTACAAGTGCTTTAGACACAAGCCAATTGCAAGGAGGCGATTTAAAAAGCAACATGGTTCTCCAACATTCAGCTAATACTACGAAGCCACCAATTCGAATTTGGCGGCAATTGAGAAACACAAGGCGCGTGGACACCAAACAACCTCTGCAAATACACCCCCACCTGCTGACAGTAGGGAGAATCCTTCGCCAACGAACTCCCAAACACGGCTTCTGGAACTGCCCGTTCGCATGGACACACGTGGTCCGCTTTCACGCTTGTGTTGAGTTGAGTGCGAGCAGCGAATAGTCGTTCTTTTGGAAAGATGTTCTTTTTATAAATCTTGCTCCGCTAGAGCGAGCGGACGTGAGAACGCGAGAAGATCCAAGCTGAGAGCGCTCACGAGAGAAGAACAACAGACGCCAGCTTGAAGGATAGGAGCGACGCTTTCTTTTTCTTGGTGGTTGTATCTTCGTACGATATTACGTACGCTGTTTTGTTGTTGGTTGGCATGGCATGCGTGTGTGATGGGTATGAAATGAATGAGGAGGTCTCGAATGGATGGAGACTGCTTGCTTGCACTGGCTCGGTAGTTGGCGCGGGTACAACCACACCATAGTGAAACCAAGTCAAAACCAGACCAAGATTGCAGCTGTGACAGGATAGTAAAAAAAACTATGCAAAAGTATAATTTGAAAACTAATTTCATGTGAGATTGATGAATACTTCCTCTGTTCCGAAAAGAAATGTGCATTGTTGACTTTGTCCTCGTTCTCGG
>JALBZB010000313.1:0-33265 GCA_038050625.1 Pythium sp. MPC-2022a
TCCCCCCCCCCCCCCCAAAAAAAAAATTTTGGGGCTTTTGCCCCCCCCCCCCCCCGAGGGATCACCACCACAAATGACCTGTCACACATCATTTGCACCTTACGCTAATTTCACTTGTTTGAGGAATCGTAAAGCACTTCACGCCATTCGGCAGCGCATGTCATAGCTCTTCTGTCGCACCCACGAGCACCATCAGACTGTCCGTTCTCCCCACATCCGCGCGACCTCGTTCAGCTCTCACGATCACCTCCTGCAGTTGCGCCATCGCAGTCACCGCGCCCGTGAGCGAGCGCTGGACGCTCAGTAGCTCTCACGCACCAGCGCATTGCCGTGGAAAGTGCTAACTTCTATGGTACTCTAGAGGATTGAGTCGAATTTCTCACAAAGGGCTTGCAAATGAAGAACCAACTGCTCAGCTCGGTTATCACCTGCCCCTGTCGCGAGTTTCTTTGATGTTTCGAGGCATTTCGCTGGTTTTAGACGCCAAACTAGGTGATTTGACCGCTTGGGTCGATCGTAGCTTCGCCAGTTTCACGAAGTTTTTGGAAGTAATCACGACGCCTCCAGAAGGCAGGTGTGGAAACCGCAAAATAGGTAGTACTTTGACAGAGATGATGTTCGTCACCTTGAGTCCCAGTTGAATAGGACACCCCATCGGCTTCACGAGAGAATCGAACTTCAGAGTCTTCAGGTTGCGTTTGCCCACTTTTCCCACGATTTAAACCTGCGTAGCCGGCGCTGCCAACTGGCTCTCGAATTCTACGAAGGCTGCTCTATTTCCAGCATCAAGCACATCAAATAGACCAGACGGTTAGTGATGGATTCCTTCAAATGTGAAAGTCTGCGAAAGTATCATAGTCAGTTATTGCACCTTTGTGTATGCCACAGTGAACATCTTTGAGTGCGTCTGTATTTCGTCCATGACTGGACGCCCTTTGGTGAGTCAAGTAGCCGCCTCAGCGCCGTGACCCCGTCGTTAATGTCGGCTTCCGACTAAGCGTACAATGTGATGACCTTTTCGGCCACTCGCAATATGGTTACAGACAACACTACACTACTCATACTGGTTGTTGTTGCCGTTTAGATGCCAGAGCACGGGGGCCAGCTTCGGGGATTTGCGAAGCCACGTTCAACATCATATGTGGAAAATCATACTAATCGTTTTGATTACAAGAAGCAAACGAGCACGCAAGACCATGGGGCTCATTTGGGACTCTAAATACTTGGGGACTTTCTGTTCTAACAACGCCATCGCTCAGCGGCTTGTCTTCTCAGCTTGAGTCAAAGTTACATTGGCGATGGAAAGTTGTCGACTGGAACTCCTGGAAGAAGGTACATTGCTCTGTCTGAAAGCGATCCCGAGTGAGAAAGTAGCCTCAAATAAACTTTTTGTTTAGTTATGCTTTCTCTTGGGATTTGTCATATCTTCCCAAGCAAGGCTGACTGACCGCAGCCAGCGCATCTGATTACACCTCCGCCACTGAGTTTTCGCCGATCCACGTCCTTCCTCATCGCATCACCAGATAACCCCAAGAGATTCGTTCGGCTCGTAGACAACCTTGGTAGAGCAAGTGCGGTTGGTCTCAGGTCTGCCAGTCAATCGCCACCCTCAAAGCTCGCATTTGTGGTTTTCCTCTGCCTCCAGCTCAGCCATCATCCGTCTCCTCCTGTACGTCATCAATCATGCTGAGCTCTGGCATCTTCGACCGAGCCCTCCAGCTCGCCTCGCAACACTACGCTGCGATCGCAATCGCGCTGCTGGTGATCTATGTGTGCACTCCTAGCCCTCAAGAGTGCGCCGTCGCACATCTACCTAAACCAACTTCGACGCTCCCGTTCCTAGGCAACACGCTGGACTTTGTCGCCACGCATCGCGAGAAGCTCCACACCTGGATCGTCAGCGAATGTGCCCGACATGGAGGCAAGCCCTGGGTCGCTCGCGTGCTCGCTCGCGCGCCGATCGTGTTGATCTACACGGAGAAGGGCATGCAGGACGTGCTCAAAACCCAGTTCGACATCTTCGAGAAAGACCACCAATTCTTCTTGGCGCTGGAGGACGTGTTCGGCGACGGGCTCACGATCGTCAACGGGACCAAGTGGCACCACCAGCGCAAGGTGGCAAGCAACCTCTTCACGATGAACATGCTGCGCGACAAGATGAGCCACGTGATCGCCAACGCCTCGATGCAGGTCTGTGGTATCATCGGCAAGGCGGCGGATGCGAGTGAGACCGTCGAGTTTAAGTACCTTATGGAACTCTTCACAAACGACGTGTTCGCGAAAGTGGGCTTTGGCGTCGACCTCAACTACCTCAAGCAGGACAACCACCAGTTCTTCATGCGCGTGAATCGCGTCAGCGAGATTCTCAGAGAGCGCACCATGGGAGCGCCTGGAATCTGGAAAGTCAAGCGCGCGTTGAACCTTGGCTCGGAGAAGCAGCACAAAGAAGACATGGCTTGGATCGATGCATTCGTCTACGGAGTCATCAAGGAGTCGATCGCAAAGAAGCAGCAACAACAACAGCAGCAGAGTGATTCGTCTGAGTCTGTCACCGTCGGAAGAGATCTCGTCAGCTTGTTCCTCGAGTCCGCAACCAAAGATGACGACTCGGTCGAGTCCCAACAGGAGCAGATGAAGAGCTTGCGCGACATGGTCATGGTGTTCCTGTTCGCTGGACGCACGACGACCGCGAACACGATGAGCTGGCTCATTGTCATGCTCGCCCAGAACCCTCGCGTCCAGGACAAGATCCGCGCCGAGCTGAGAGAGAAACTCCCGGACCTAGTGAGTGGGAAGATCCAGGTACCCACGAAAGAACAGCTCGGAGAGCTCACGTACCTTGAGGCGACGATCCGCGAGAACACGCGATTGAACCCAGCGGTCCCGCTTTCGATGCGCATTGCCTCGCAGGACACGATGCTCAGCGACGGCACGTTCCTCAAGAAAGGCACGACAGTGTGGCTGCCTGAGTATGCGATGGGCCGCATGGAGTTCCTCTGGGGCGATGACGCCACGGAGTTCAAGCCCGAGCGCTGGATCGATTCGGAAACGGGCAAACTCGTCACAGTGTCGCCGTTCAAATTCTTCTCGTTTGGTGCTGGTCCTCGCGTCTGCCTGGGCAAGAACTTCTCGTTCATGGAAATGAAGATGTCCACTGCAGCTCTCCTCTCAAAATTCGAGTTCACGACGGAGAAGGACCCGCACGCGTTCGAGTACCACGCGACGCTTATGCTCGGCGTCAGCGGTCCTCTGGTAATCCGCCCCAAGCGAACTGTACCAGCGGCATTCTGATACGCGAGCTTTTGGATGACAAGTCTAAATGAGTTAGTATCAACAAGGATCAAAGATTAACAATGGCTACAGTACCTACGTATATTCTGACACAGTAGTCATCCACTCCAGCAGCATTGTCTGAAGAACGCCACTGCTCTCAAGTGTCACAGTCCTCTTACAGCGCTGATTTTCGCCGCAATGCGCTGCTGAAAAGAGTGGATCATCTTGTCCTTGACTGTCTGGCCGGAGGGTCCCAAATGCTCTATCAACTTCGACTCGGACCTGCACTCACGAGCACACACACACACGTAAGAACATATTTCAGCAACCATGACTCAGTTCGAAATTCAGCATAAAGCCCAGAGCCTCACTATTTCAGAACTGCGTACATTCTGGTGTTGCTGTTCGCCGCGAGCGTCAGTTTCTTCAGAAACTTCACACGAGGGCCTTTCTTATTGGACAACACGGGGTTGTCGATAATGCACTGTACTGCAAGCGCCACAGCACGCCTAAACTACTCTTTTGCCTTCGGCCGAAAGTGTTTCCCTAGTACTTTATGCTCTCGAATGATGGTTGTGAACATCTTGTAGATCACAGCGAGCAGCTCGACGACTCGATGCGTCCGTTTTAATGACGGAGGCAGGTTACTGACCTGCTCGGCCACTAATAGACACTACTCCGAGAGTATGTGCCATTTTCGATGAGCATTGTTGTTCGGATCGATCGGTGCTTCACCATTTTTAACCAGGTACGCGAGCGCCTCGCGGGCTCTGAGCAAGTGAGGACCAAAACACCAAAGTACCGCTTAGTGTATCGTTGGTCCATACATCACAACCACAACAATTTCGAACTTCATACCTGGATAATTTGTTTTCAAATTGAGAACACGTGCCACAGACGGGAATGACCTCTGCGAGCAACTGGAAGGACGTCCCTGCAACCTTCGCAGGTTTCCCACTTCTATCGATACTCGAAATTGCATTGAGAAGCGACGCCCGAAGTTCTGACAGCAAGGTGCTGGAGACCACATCGTCGCGCATGGTTGCGTCGATACTTCGCAAGATATTCATAGTCCGTAGAAGTAACGCCACAATTTGTTTCATCATGGCCCGCTTTCGTTTCCCCTTTGTCTCTACCAGCTGAGCTCCAAGCACAGCGTAGGTGTCCACGTTACCCTGGAGAGCTTTGTACACTGAGTCCGGGCCGTGCATGTTGATCGACTGCTGTGTCAACGAGAGGTGGTCGTGCTGGCTGGAGTCGACTAGGTCCTGGAAATAGAACTCCTCTTCGTCCTCAGTCTCTGTCTCTGACGCTGGTACTGACGCTGCTCGCATTCAAGTGACGCTATCGAGACCCCCAGTCTCCGCTTGCTCAGTGTCATGTGTTGCTATGGGTCTTCTCTTTTCGACTTCATTCTCGGGAGGTGGCAGCTCTGGGGTCTACAGTGAAAATTGTAATATATCAAAGGGCGAGGTTACTCGGATCAATCGTACGGATCAACACAATGACAAGGGGAACGTTGATATACCTCAGCGAACGGCACTGCGAGTGTCGCCACAGCCATGTGCAGTTGGCGCTGCAATGCAGTAATGCTGCTCAGCAGTTCGGGTCTCTCCGTCGCTTGGCGAGCACGATGAACGTCCGGAATGCGATGCTGGTGTTGCGCACTCGCTTCCTGTTTGATGCTCACGCTCTGCGCCTGCAGCTGCCACATCGCGATCATCGCTTCTGTCACGCTGGCGTCTACACCGCGTAGGCGCTCTTCCATCATCTCATTGCTGCGTTTGTGCAGCTCCACGGCGTCATGCGCGCAAAGTGCTCTGTGCAGACCTCGATTCTCGTCAATAATGCTGCTGTGGCTCTTGGTCGAGTGGTATGGCCCTCTCAAACCGCATACGTTGTTTCCCTCTCAAATGAGATACACCCCTGTACAAGAACACATTCATTTTAGCCAATCAAATTGAAAGTCCTAGTAAGGAATTTGGTTACGGTCGAATTCACCTTACAATTTGTAGGATAAATATACATAAATGTATCAACGAAAGCCAATTCCAAAAAAGCACGTAGCCCACGATTTTCGGAATCTGCATTCGTTGATACATTTTTTTATTTTTATCTCGCGAATTGTGGTGGAGAGTCCACCGTAACCGAATTCCCCGCCGACAACAATAGATGATTCTAGTAGTGAAGTTCTCGAGGTTCACGAATCAAAAATAATTTCGCTAATTTGGAGTTTAAAAAATTTCGGGTTACGTTGTGTAAAAATGGCTTGCAAAGTTTAAAAGAAGGGAAGACCAAATTGACCGATTGTTGGTCAAAAAGCCATGCAGTTATCGAATTGACTTCGAGCGGCAACGAGACGATGGACGTGATCCTCGCGAGACTCGACCCGCGCCAGCTGCGCGTGTACTGCAGCGACGCGCTGCAGCAGGAGCTTACGAAGACCTTCGAACTGCTGGAGCAGGCGCTCGCGGCCTCCAAGCGTGCCGAGGACGTGCAGCGCGCGTCACACAAGCTCGCGGTGCAGGAGTTCCAGGACGACTCAGCGCTACTGCAGAAGCTCGAGCAGATCGACTCGCTGCGGCTGCAGCTATCCATCTCGATCGACCACATCGTGCATGGTGCAAAGGGCAAGTTACCACGCGAGTTCTCGCCGCACCTGGTGAAGAATGAGGAGCGCGTGGACCTCGGTATGCAGAGCATCTTGGAGCTCTCGGACTCGTCGTCCCGAGCTAGTGATCAAGGACTGAGTCCTGGTCCTGCAACCAATAGCAGCAGCAACGGCAGTGATGATATCAATGTGATTGATCTCAGCGCCGGTGGGGTGGAAGTGATGACTCCTGTTGCGCCTTCGTCGTCCAGAAAGCGCAAGCTCTCGGTCTCGTCCACGTCCGAGCAGCAGCCTCAGTCAACACCCTCCTCCTCAGTATCCTCAACATCGATTGCGAAGAAGTTCGTTCCTGACTACGACCACATCCCTGTTGCTAGTCGATTGGGCAAGTGTATCAAGTCCGCTTTGGACTGCTCGGTCGATGTCATGAAGCGCAAGGTCGGCGACCGCGTGCAGGGATTCGCGATGCTCTTGAGTAAACTGGCGGTCGTGATCAAAAACCTCGACAACGCAGAGCACGCGGAAGTGAAAGAAGCCATGGACTCTGTGAGCCACTTGATCGCGATCATCGTGAACGTGCTGGTGAAGGCGAAGCCGCACGCGAAGCGCCAGATCGTGATCAAGGGACTGAAGACAATCCAGGATGTGCAGACCAAGTTCCCCGGCTTTGCGACTCTCTTTGAAAAGTACGTAGAATTTTCAGTATGTCCACTGTCAGGTTGAATTGGGTGTCGAGCTAACTGTGACTGCGCTATATATGAACAGGAGCCACGCTAGTCTGTCCAAGTACATTGAATTGACGTTCCCTCTGTCCGCGAAGGAGACGGAGGAGCTCAAGCGCCGCATTCGAAACACGCTCAAGGAGGTGAAAGCCTGGGAGAGCGGATCGTACTCTGTGCCGGACTTTCAGGAGAAGATGCGGATCGTCAAGCAGGCACTCGACAGCAACTGCGAGAACTTCATCCCGAAGAAAGATCCGACGCTGCTGGAGCTCCTCGACCTGCTCATAACGCGGCTGAGTGGGTTCAAAGAGAGTCAGAAGCAGGACAAGCGCAAGGAGACCCTGCAGGCGTGGCGATCCGAGATGAAAGTGACGAAATCACCGAAAGTGGTCCAGGAGAAGACCAAGAGAAATAAGAAAGACGATAGTAGCAGCAGCAGCATCACTGTGGCCAATGTTGCCATCACCAGTCAGCCACTCCCACCACCACTAGGTGAGGCTCTGAAAGAGCATGCAAAGACGCCAGCACAGACACCATTGGAAACGCCAGCGACCCCGTCTTCCAAGATACCAGCGCCATTGAAGAAGTCACCAACGACAGCCTCTCTCAAACCTGCAGTCGAACCAGCAGAGAAGGAAGTTTCCTCAGACGCGCCAACTCAATCATTGAACCCGACACCACCTAAGTCGAGCACAAAAACAACGCTATCAGCACCTAAGCCAGTACCAACCAAATTTGTTTCTGGTACCTCCGGTGCCGCAAAGAGAAAGAAAAAAAAAGCGGCCATGGCAGCAGCCAAGCAGAACTTTGCCGTCACGAGGTCTTCACCAACAAACGCGTCTACCACCGCAAAGAAGTAGAACCAAGTCGTGAGTGAGGCGTTCATAAAGAAGCTTGCCTCGGATCTTTTTTGCGGCCGCCTGAATTGAATAGATTAATTGTATGTTTTTCGTACGCTGTTGCAGGTCCGCTCGCCCTTTCAGCAGCACATCCCTACTGAATCAAGAACGAGCTGCTCATTAGATTTCTAGTCATGTTACATTGATTTTGTTTTGTTTGTTCATATCTTATTGTACCCACTGCCTTTGTGTTCTGTGGGTCTCTCAGTTGAGGAGTTTGGCGACTTTGTTGCCGTTACTACTACTGCTACTACCACCGTCAACCTTTTTCGCCTTTTTGTTTTTCTTCTTCTTCTTCCTGTCCTTCTTGCTGGTGACGATGGCGGTTGTGCGTCTAGAAATTGGCTCTTGTTCGTGCTGGTAGTCACTGGCGGAGACAGGTGTTGGCTCACTTGCTCGTCCTAGTGGTTCTTCGTTCGGTATCCGCACCTCAGGCTTGACGTCGCTCTCAACGCCAGCGCCAATAACAAAGTAGGATCCACTGCTGTTGTCTGTGATGCTGTTGGTGGCGGAGGTGGAAATGTTCATCGCTTCGTGTTGGGACTGGTGCTCCTGATGGCGACTCAGCAATGCGCTCAGCGGGATGTCCTCGTCGTCGCTCTCTGTGTCGCTGCCGCTGTCACTGATGTTGCTGTTACTGATCTCAATCTCGATCTCGCTTCTCGCGGATGACGTCGCCGGATTCAAAAGCATCGGGATCTCCATTGCAGTAGTCTGCTGAGGAGTTGCTGCTGATGGTGGTTGTGCTGATAACTGTACTGGCGGCGGTGGGGTCACTGCACGACGAGGCTGTGGTGCACTTGCTGTTTGTAATGGTGACGACGGCGGAGACATGCAGTCAATCACTTCAACCGGCGGCGCTGCTGGTAGTTGCTCAGGCTTGACTGGCGGTGCTCCCTTTCGAGCCAGGCGCTCAGCATCTCTCTGTCAGATCATAACAGACATGATACGCACCATCATTAGTACAAATCCAAAGTAGCCTCAAAGTGTGTATATAAATTGGTGAGGCATACACGCACCCTCCGCATGTGGATCTCGGTCGTGAGCAGGTCGATGCGCATCGCGGCGTCCTCGCGCAGCGCGTGGATGCGCGCCAGGTGCGCGAGCGTGGTGCTGTCGTCGCAGTCAACGTGAAACCTGGCGGCCGTGTCGCGCACCGAGCTGATACGCTGCAGCGCCTGCACCGCGCTCTTGAAGACACCCTCGAGCTGCTGCAGCTCGCCGTGTAGCGCCTCCACCGAGTGGGTCTGCAGCTGTGAGCGCGTCAGCTGGCTCAAGATCACGTCCATTCTTGTGCTCACTGCAACTTTGCTGTTTGGATGTGTGCGTGGCCTTTTGATTGTCACGGTTGGTCTCACTTATCGACCCACCATCCAATATTATCCAATCAAAGGGGTTAAAATCAATTTATAGCCAATAAGAGGGTGGTAAATTTACGTACATGAAACGGCGCCAAGTGGCCAGATCAGGTTGTCAAGCGCGGTATGTACACAGACAGCAGGCGCCTTCATGATAGATGGATTATCTGTCGGGAACTACGAGTGGTAGTCTTCAAAATCGTCTTCATAGCACTCGTGGTCGAGCGGGTCGACGTCCTTGCCGTCGGTGGTAGAGCTCCGGCGTCGTAGGTGCTTGGAGTGCAAACAGTTGGTGGTAGAAGTGGCGGTTGCCCCGCCATCGTGAAAGCCGTTCTGTTTGCTCGGACGTTGTGGAGTGCCGGGTGCGTTCTCGTCCATCTCGATGATCTCCTGGATGTCATCGCTGTCGCACTCGAGAGTATTATTGTCCGTGTTCTTGGCAGACGCGCGCAAGGTACCGCTACCACCGACCAAGCGCCGACCCCCACCGCCATTTTTCACGGCACTACCAGCTATAGAAGAAGTGGACTCATCAAGGCTCTTAAAGTCAAAGGTTCGAGGGCCAGCCTTACACGTTTGTGTGTTGACAACGGGAGCCTTTGCATCTGCTTTCGCGTCAAAGCCTGAAGGTGGTCGACTCGAGTTCTTCTCGCCTGGGATCTCTTCTTCGATACCATCATCACAGTCACCCGAGTTTCTCTGCTGCTTGCGCTTCTCTTCCAGCTGGCGATTCTTCCGCTCTTTCAGATCCGCATCGCGCAATGGACGCAAGAATGGGTGGCTGAGCGACGCTGCAGCAGACAAGCGGCTTTTTGGGTCAAGCTGAAGCGTGTTGGTCAGGAAATCGAGGGTCCCATCGGGCAATGCGCAGTTGCCCAGCAAATCTTCCAAGGATTTCGTCGCTTTCTTCACCTGGGCCACACCGCGAGGTACTCGAGGAAGCAGTGCAGGTGGCAACGGACCCAAGAGGTCTTGAATGAGGTTGCTGTAGTATGCAAATGACACATGGGTGAGTTTAGGCATCCAATCCTTTCTCATAGTTAATGAACGCTCTTACATTTGATCCACTTGTGTGTTCCCTGGAAAGAGCGGCTTCCCAGTCAGCAACTCCATCAGCACGCAGCCGACACTCCACATGTCTGCGTCGAAAGAGTACCGGTCTAATCTACAATAGCAAGTATGTGGTTTCTATTAGATCAATCCATCCAAAGAGCAGTTAGTATCAAATAATCGACTGTACCTCAGCTCCTGCTCTGGAGGGCGATACCACCTCGTGGCAACATAATCGCTCAACGGATCGCCTTCAAACTGGATCGTCCGCGCAACGCCTACAATATACGTTCACATATGATAAAGTTTAGCTCGGCCAAGAAATAAGCGCAAACGCCTTATCCGGCGTTTTGACCCACCGAAATCGCAGAGCTTGATGTCCCCATTTTGATCGATAAGAATGTTGTCAGGCTTCACATCTGCTCCAAACCAAGGTTAGTGTCAAAATTTAATCCAAATATTCCAGAGTCGGTATTTCCATTCTGTTACCTCGATGGATAATTTGGTTCGAGTGGCAGCACTGAAGCGCCAAGCAGAGCTGATACGTTAGCTTTCGCGCGTCAAGCGGCTTGATCCCACTCCTATTGCGAGCCAACACCTGAGTCTCTGTTGTTAGTCTTCATCAATCCAGCCAGTAGGTATTTGATGAAGTACAATGCAAACTTACGCACTTTGTTCATGTTATCGCAGATGTAGTCAAATACCAGGTGCAAGAGCCCTTCGTGTCGAAAACTGTGGCGATACGACACGATAAACGGGTGGTTGAGCATCGAGCACGCTTGGATCTCTCGCTTGGAGAGCTGTTCGTCTACACAAACAGAGTCAGCGCCAGTCTGTATGGTCCATGTGTAGTATTCTTCAACACAGACACTGCCAGTTTATTACCAGTAATGGTCTTGAACTTCTTGATCGCGACATACTCCTTGCTGCCCTGTCAAAAGTTTAGATGAGCTCCATTATCATCACACCACCACACAACCCTTCTACTGGAGCAATACAAAACCCAGACAGACTCACCTTCTCCTTCGCCTTGTACACCACGCCGTACGTTCCTTCGCCGATCACTTTCTCGATCACGTACTTCTCCATCTTTCCTCTTCTCGCTATCCGTACGCTTAATCGATCAGCAGCGTCTCCGTCACTGGCTGCTGTTGTTTGTTTGGCACCACCATGTACAAATTGTGTGCGTGATGGATGATCTCAAAAATAAACAGCAAGTCTGAGCCAATTTGGACACCACTCGATCCGTTTCAATTATGGCGTTTCCTCTGTTTGCCTGAAGCCACGAACTCGTGTGTGATTTTCTAAAGTGGCGCAAAAGCTGTAAATGGTCCTCAGAACACTGGAAATGTATTCGTTTACCAGCCAGCAAAGTTACCGAAGCCGCCCGACGAAGTCTTCACCTGCTTGCTCTTCTTGCTTTCGATCACGCTTGGGATGATTGGAGTATTTTTTTCGTCGTCATTAAGCGCTCTCTTCTTCACTGTTTTGCTAGTTGAGGAGGAGGACGCCACAGCAGCTTTCAAGTACTTGCCCACATTCTCATCCTTTGAGCACTCGCTTGTGGGGATTTTGGCAACATCCATTTCTCCCAGATCGTCGTACGCGATCCAGTCGTTGCCGACTTTGACAACAGTGCCCTTGACCTTGCTGCTTGCTTCGTTAGCGAGCTTCTCCTTCGCTAGCTGGAGGACATCTTTGCCCTGTGCTTTCGCGTCATCATACTCTTGGAACGGGTTTACATACACTTCAGCTCGGAGAATCTTCACATCGTCATAGGGACGATCTTCGTCATCCGTGGACACGTGTTCGATCTTGTCGAGCACGTCCATACCACCAACCACGCGTCCAAACACAGAGTGCTTCTTGTCGAGATGCGTGCACGCCTTGAAAGTGATGAAGAACTGCGACTTGTTGGTTCCTGGTCCAGAATTCGCCATACTCAAGACGCCTCGAGCATTGTGAGACTAGGAGTAATATAAGGCGACAATAACGCTAACGTTCGTCAGTCCATTGCCCATCACAATAATTCACAATACGGACTCAATCCACACAACTGAGTACTCACCAGTCTGCTGTCGATTTCATCCCGAAACGGTTTCTTCCAGATTGATTCACCTCCTCGTCCAGTGCCGGTGGGGTCTCCGCCTTGCAGCATAAACCCAGAGATGAGGCGGTGGAAGAGCACTCCGTCGTAGTACTTCGCTTGGCACAAACTCATAAAGTTGTCCGCTGTCTGCGGGACGAAGTCGCAGTCGATCTCCAAGTTGATCGCGCCAAAGTTCGTCTCCAAACGCACGAGCCCTTTCTTCTTCATTTTTCGGACCGTGTACCACCGCTCTTCGAGGATTTCGTTCTGGGACGCAATCGCAGCAGTGTTGATCGTCATCGGAGCCAATGCACTCGACGTGAAAGACCGCGAGACATCTCCGTCCGTGAATTGGGAGAACTGAAGCTTCGATCCAGAGGACGCCGCAGCCTTTGCAGCTGCTTCGAGCTCCTGCTTTGTCGGCTTTGTGTGGGTCAGCGACGCCACGATCTTGTCTTTCTCGCTCACTCCATCATCGCCTCGCTTGATTTTCTCAACCAACTCTTTCTTTTCAGCACGCTTGGCTTCCAACTGCAATAGCGAGCGTCATAGAATAAATAGGTCAGTTTCCCATTCCTTCATCTCTGAAACTAGAAAAAAAAAAGCGGGCGTTGTACCTCTTGCAGAATGCGATCCGTGGCAGCGTTCGTCCGGATGTTCTTCCCGACAGTTTCAGGCTGTGCTTTCTACACAACACGGATACCAAAGTCATTTTTAGGGAAACTAAGTACCAGTAGTATCACGCATGCAGCCAAACACATCGATATACCTGGTCCAACTCTTTCGCGCGGCGGAAATGCTCAAAGTTCTCAATCTCTCGGTTCGAAAGATCCTGCGGGTCTTGCAGCATGATGATGTCTTTGCGCTTGAACTTTTCTCCCGAGAGCAAGTCCTGTTATCAAATCCAATAATCCACACACAAGGCCATAATGATCGTTAAGCATGGAAGTCCTTGACTTCATTGGCCCTTCGTATCTGAGCACTATAAACGCACCGTCCAGTTCTTGGGCTTGATGTTAAGCTCTTCGATGGCTTCGTAGGCGAACACGTTGCCCGTGGTGGCGATCGCGGCGATCTTGGAGTTGTCCGTAAACACTTTGTACGTCACGGGGCAAAAGTACTCGTTCTGCGAGTTCTTACTGAACTTGAGCTGGATCAGCTCCTTGAGCGCCAGTGGCTGACCCGTCACGGGGTTCTAATACGATTATCAACAACAACAACGCGTTCAGTCGGTTAATAACCACAGCGCATACTATAAACTCAGCGTTGCAGGGATGCGTACAATTTGGTGCTGCTTGACATAGGGCACGACGGCTTCGAGGTCGAACAAGTGGCCTTCGCGCGTGCACACCGGGTTCTAGCAAATACGCACATAGACAGACACAGAGTATCGACACAGTCAGCACGTATATCTTCAACAGCAAACATAGCACACACAGCGCGAGAGCGTACCGAGAACGGCGATAGTGTGATCGCGCAGCAGTTGAACGGCAGACCTGCAACAAGCAACATGAATTGGCGCGCACCCCTTCAGTGATAAGCACACACACTGACATCAACAGATCGACAGAGAGGATATGAGAGAGAGAGAGAGGAACGTACGTCTGTAGGCGCGCCGCACCTCGGCCTTCTTGCCGCCATAGAGGTACTTGTGCTCCGTCTGCGTGATGAACAAGCGGTCCTTGCTGTGGCGGTTCTTCCCCATTGCTGCCTGCTCGCTTGCTTGTCTTGCTTGTTTGTCTTGCTTTTGAGCATAACAAGCAAAAGCAAATGGATGATTTCGTACTTAGCTGAGCATAGTGTATCTTAAGTTCGCGCGTGTTTTGATGAGTGATGCAAACTTAAAAGAGGATTCGTTAGTACGATATTGGCAAAGTTCGCAGTCGTAGTTGACCAGCATCATTCGACAAACAGACCAACCGAAAGGATCGCAGAACAAGAGGGCAGATGATGGCGACGCTCGCCAAGTTCCTGCAGCGCCGCGCCGTTGTCGCGAGCGCCCAACGCATGCGCTTGACTCAGTCTATCTCCGCCAGTAGCTCTGCCAACAGCTGTGCTGTCGCTGGACGAAACGCTGTGCGTGGAGAGAGCCGCACGTTCGCCCAGTCTCCATTCCGCAACGCTCAGCACCAAATGCAGCATGCCAGTCGTAGTATGTCGACCACCACTACAGGAAACGCTGAGCAGATTGATGTGTGGGAAGCCGTGCGTATGATGAAATCTCCAGACGTGTCCCCCGAAGAGCGTATTGAAGCGATTACTGCCGTCAAGGTCGACGCGATCGAGAAGCTCGAGAAGGAGCAGCAGGTGCTCGAGGTAATTGAGAGCGGCGCTGTCGATACGCTGGTCGAGTTTCTGAAGGACGCAGACAGTACTGAGGCATCCGAGCTGCTCGTACCAGCGTTCTTGAGCCTGATTCGTTTGTCCACGCAGCCGTTGATCGCGCAAGAGCTCATTCGACTCGACGCGGCATCGCTCATGACGCACTTCCTGTCGCTCCCGGACCCACGACTTCAAGCGGCGGCGTGCCTGACGCTCGGACACATCGCGCTTGAACCTACCTCTGAACAGGCTGTGAGCGCCCCGAACGTGATTGACAAGGTGCTGCAAGTGCTTTCGAGCCCGCACGAAGCGATTCAGCGCGCCGGCGCGACCTGTTTGGCGAACATCGCAGGCAACCGACTCGCTCGCGAGAAGTTGTGCGAGACGGAAGCGATCTTCACGCTCTCGGAGTTGGTCTCCGATGAACACTGTACGTGCTGGTTGGGGTGTGGCAGCAAGTAAACCCTGTGTGTCTTGTGACTCACTGAATCCGTGTGTATGTGTACGTGTGTTCGAAAACAGCGGACGCCATGAGAAGTGCTGCCGCGTTTGCGCTCGGCAACCTCTTGTCAGGACGCGACATTGGTGCACAGGACATGCTTCGCGAGGTACGATACTACGACTCTCTGCCCTTAACCACTAGGCCAGGTGACCGCTCATTATGACTCACTCGTGTGTTGCATTACGACTGTAGAACGGCGGACTCGCAGAGCTCGTGATGCTCCTGTCCCCTGCTTTCTCGGAAGAAGTGAGCAGCAGCGCCGCGTGGGCGATCCAGCACGGTGTGCACCTGAACCACCAGAGCCAGTCGCTCGTGGCGGAAGCTGGCGGACTGAACCTGCTCGTGCAGCATCTCAGCGCCGCAACGATCCAGTTGCAGACGAACGCACTGCTTGCGCTGGCGAGCACCATCGAGGCTCACGTGCAGAACAAGGCGTGGTGCCGCGTGAACGGCGTCGTTGAGCTCCTGCAGCAAGTGGAAGCCGACGACGGCGACGACATGAGCGAAGAGGCGAAGTGCGCGCTCCACACCATTGTGCAGGAGCTCGCTTAACGTTAGTCAAGGACGTGACAGTGTGATAACAGTGAACAGAACCAACAAGACAAGTTACGAATACAAAAACAAACAAGCAGGTGATCCTTTGTTGTCACTTGGGTGGTTATCTACCTAATCCAACACCAGCGTATGCGATCACGTTCTTTCATAAAGCGCAGCAGCAACGCAATAGGTACTGTGATGATAATGGAGAAGAGTATTCCTTCCTTCAAATTACTGCTGCTGGTGATGATGATGATGTTGATCAATCCATGAGACGCCATTCTTCAAACCTGGTTCGTTTCAACGCCACACGACTTACTTGGCGCTAGCCGAGTCCTTCATCCGGAACGAGCGGCGCACGCTTCTTGAGAATCCGTCGTTCGAGATCATAACAAATAGGAAAAGCGCCACGACCAGCAAAAACACCCACACCGAGCCATTCGACGCCCCTTGCGAGAACTTGTCCGCCATCTCTTGACGGAACTTGGGATTCAGGATCGGCTGCTTCTGGTCACCGCCGCCAGCACCAGTGTCCGCGTGGGCATCCGCCTTGAGCTGTGCAGATGGGTCTTCCGTGTCATCGATAACCACTGGTTTCTGTCCATTGTCACGCACGGGCTTGTCGCGGGGCGGCGCTCGGATGTCTTTCGGCGCTTCAGTCTTTGGGTACAACTTCCAGCCGCCGCCAACGATCTCCTCCACTTCGGTCGGGTCCGAGTACGGCACCCAGTGCAGCTGGTTGCATGAGTCCGTGTCGTTCTTGCCTTCTTCAAACGTCACGCCCGAGAAGTTGAGGTACTCCTGGAAAGTGCGCACTGGGCCGTACTTGTACTTGTCCATTTCGAGCGCATCGACTTGGCCCTTGAACGGCCTGCCGACGATCAAGTGAAAGCGGTTGACGCCCATCTCCGTCTCGATCTTTTTCTGCTTTTGGTCCACCTTGACGTGTTCAAATCGGGCGGGCACCTTGGAGTAGTTGTGGTACACGACCGATCCGAGCATGCTTGGCGAGTACATGTCGTAGCCATACGTCCACAAGTGCGACGATCGCAGAAACTCTTCACCGTCAAACATCCACAACGTGTGCGAGTCGATCGGCACGCGGCGCTCGGCGTGGCATTTGCTGAACGACAGTCCCGCACCCCACAGAGCAGACAGCTGCGGGAACTTGGAGCCGCTGATCATGCTCGCGCCTTCATTGCGCACCAGTCCGTTGCCGCCGCGGATCGTCGTGCACAGGTGTGGCAGCGAGTTTGGGTGCTTGTTGTCGCCGTTCTCGAGCACAAAGTCGTGGATGTGGTGCAAGTACGTCGTGAGCACCGCCATCTCGTTGTTCACGCGCGTCCACTCGGCGACGAGGTTCTCGTCCCAGCGATTCGTGAAGATGCTGTGACCGTCGAGCTGCAGACAGAACTCTTCCTTGCGCAGCAGCTTTTGCTGGAAGTGGCGCGCGAGCGTCGGTCCGCGCGAGTCGTCCGCTAAGTGCTCGTCGATGCGCACGTGGTCGCGGTATGGGCATTCACCTTTCTCGGGCCACTCGGCCTTCGCCATCTTGCAGAACTCGTCAATGCACTTGTCGTCGCCGGGGTTCACCTGGTCGACGACGCCAAAGTAAATACGCTCCGGGTGGGTCGCGCGCTTGAGACCCGTGAAGATTGTCTTTGCGCATCGGTAGCCGTCGCGGAAGACCGAGAGCCCGACGAACGTCTTGGCGTTCTCCGGCACGCGCGGTGGCGGCGGACGCAGGTGCGCAATCGACGCGCCGAGCGGGATGTGTTGCACGGCCGGGTTGAGCTTCACATGGCCCTTGGAGTTGATAACGCCCATCTCGGACTCGAGCGACTCGGCGGCTTCGGCCGCGAGCGCCACTGGAGCGGAGCAGCACGCTGCCACGACGACCGTCGCCAGCACAGCGGCCTTCGTCAGCAGCGACGCTCGGTGGTGGCGGTGGGGGGCGACCATCATGCAAACACTCAGAGGCAGAGAGATGGAGGGACTAATCTGATGAAGTGCGGGGAGTTTATTGAGCTTGAGAGCCCTTTGAAGGCGCTTTGGCTACGTGGATTCAGTCTGCGAATGGAAATGCTGAGAGACAAAGCGGGGCCGAAAAGGTTTGTTTCCAATCCAGGAACGCGTAATTACGGACCGATAGTGACCGCGTAAAAAAGCGACGGTAAAGTCAGTTATTTACAATTTCAAGCTTCGAAAATCATTACTAGTTTCTCAGCTTGGGTTTAGTAGTCAGATATTATCAGTTTACAAATATCTGACTTTCTGATCCTGGAGACTCAGACCAAATAGTATGATTCTCGAGGGGGTTTCGAAGCAGCAATGCGTGTGTATCGGCTTTCTGCATCCCTGTTGTTGTTTCATTGTCAAACACATTCGCGCACATTTGCATAATCAAACGCAAACGTATTTGTTCTGCCCGTGCATATTGCAGATTTCTGATGCTCTTCTCGAACAATCGAGGAACTTTGCTATGTGGTATCAGCAACAAGAAGACAACGAGCGCATCCGTCCCAAACACATGATGACGGCCATGCCGCTTCGCGCAGATCTTGCTGGGGTTCTATTTTCCGATTTTACGCGCGTAAAAACTGTTTGCGACGCGTAAAAAGCCGTAAAAAGGGCAGGTACTGTGTCCAGAATGATGGTCTGGGGGGCTTCCAAAGTGTTGGTCTGGATATCCTTCGCCTTCTTGCTTCGTTTCGGTTCGTTCGTCTCAGTTGAGAGGTGAAGGCGAGACAAAAAGGGAAACCCCGCGCGCGCACTCGTTCTCCATTGAAGAACCCACCACCGACGCCACACTGCACGACTGAAAAAGACGAGATGGCGACGCATCAGCAGCAGATTCATCCGTACTACGAGTTGCTCCCGAGTTACATCTCACCCGAGAGCATCCGCAGCGAGCGCGACGAGTTGGTGGTGAAAGCACAGGTGAATGACATTTTTTTGCTTGTCACGTCACACATGATGTTGTATTTCTGATTTGATACGAGGGGCTAATGTGATATTTGAATCAATTTTTTGTTTTTACAGGAAACGCTTGAGCGATTTGATGAGCTTCGCGGTGCGACGGTGCAGCAGCAGCGAATGGAGAAGCTGCAGAAACGCCACTTTCGCGCACTCGAGATGATCTACAAATTGAAGCATGAGCTGCCGAAGGAGCTGCACCTCAAGCTCATCCATGCGTTGGTGAGCTTGCTATGGGAGCGGAAAGGCAGAGACTTTGGTGATGTGCACATGGAGCTGCGAGCGGTCAAGACGCTGCATCTGCTCGTGGGGAAATGGGCGAAGAGAAGCGCGGCAGAACGATTCGAGCTGGTCCTGGACTGGCACTCAGGCTGGAGCGCGCTCGAAAGAACGTGCTTTAGCTCGAAAGGGTGCATTCGACAGGCATCGCAGTCGAGCTTGCAGCAGTTGGGCACGGAGACCGTCAAATGCATCGAGCAATCCCGAAAGTTCTTCCAGGCAACCGATGCATCGACGCCTTTGATGACCGAACTGTGGAACGAATTCTCGCCGATCATCAAAGCGACTGAATCGAATGCGTGTTTCAAGGCGCTGGCACTATTTTCCTTGTTTGTGGTTGTACCTGCAAACAACTGGACGCCTGTTGAGCAGTTGCTTCCGGATTGGTTCTCAGCCTGGAACTCGGTGTCCAAGTGCGCGGAATGGGATGGACATTGGATGAAGATCATGTCTCGAGTTGCGAAGAAGTACCCTGGAACACCCGCGTGGGACCAGTATTTGCCGTTCCTGTTTGCGAAGATCCACGACTCGCTGGATCTGCCTTCAGATCTTGGTGCACCGTTCAAGTCGAATACGTGGCCATCCGTGTACAACGTGATCGGGGGAGGGAAGCGAGTGGACCACTATGCGATGCGGTTATTAGTGTATCTTCTCCGCAACCCAAGTACCGACGGTATCCAGGCACCTGCGAATCAGTACGTGCTGGAGATTCTGAATTTGATGAAGGCTTTCTTTCACCCGTCCAATGTTGCAAACTCGGCGAACGCGCTTGGAGTGTCGGTGTATTTCTTCAGCAACGTGCTCGCGAGGCGACTTGGACATGAAAAGGTACAATCCAGCGGAGTCGACGAGTCGGCGAAATTGAAGCTCAAGACATGCCAGCCGCTCCTCGACTCGCTTCTGGAGTTATCATTCTTTGGTATCTACTCGAAGAACCGTTCGGTGGCATCCAAGTGCATGTACCTCATCAAGAACTTGGTTTGCATCGATCCAGCCCACTGCGCCTCTCCAGTGCTACAAGAAATGATGAAAGGCTTGGATCCGATGGCGATGAGCCATTCCCATTTGGCGTCGACTGCGATTTCAACCATGGGTGTGATACTGTATCACTTGATGTACGGCAAGGACCCGAAAGGAACAGGTCTGTTCTTCTCGACGTATTTGTCTCCAATGTTGACGCTGACCCTTCCTGGCATCGACGCGAACGATGAGAAGAAGACTGTGTCGACGATCAGTCTGTACTTCCACCTCTTTTCGTGGTTACCATTGGTGAATGACACGGGCAAGAGCTCGAACTTCAGTGCAACGAAGCAACGTGGTGCGCTGTCCAAGAACCTGTTTGACGAGATGGCAGCAGATCTGTTTGCAGAGATCAAAGAGCTGAGTGGTGACGCGGATCAAAAGATGTGGGAGCTCGGCGCATTTTTGGAAGAGTGGTCACTCTCGTTGCTGGATCGCTGTTTTGAGTTCATCAAGTCTCGCGTAGGTCAGACGGAAGGATCGAGCCAGTCAGGAAACTCGAGTGCGAAGCGTGGCCACGGAGAGCACGGCAGCACTGCAAAGCAAAACGGAAACGAAGATGGCATCGTGATGGAGATCTTGAATCTCATGGGAATGCTGTATTTGCAGATGTCTCCAGAAATCTACGCCCAAGCAGTGCGCAAAACGCTGCGATTCGTGTCGAATGTGTTCTTCACTTCACCATTTGGTGGAAAGGTGATCTCGAACCTCATTCACGCATGCGTTCAAGCCGACCCGTCGCAGTCATTTGCACCATTCATGGTGCAAGTGCTGGAGAAGTTGCACGCTACGAAGAACTCAATCAACGTCGGCAGCCTGATGACAAATGAGAAGATGTGGTACTTGCACATGTTCGACGGCGTTGTTCGATCAAACGGAGCTGGAGACAGATTTGTACTGCAGTACCAAGATGAGATTCGCGCCGTTTTAGCGTATTTCCTAAACAACGAAGACGAAAAAAACATCTACGAAGCTGCAGGCACCGTCCTCGACCATCTACTCGCCAGTCTCGTCAACGTGTACCCCACTGAGTTTCGATCGCTGCCACCAACCGAGTGGTCTGACGCAGTGTCGAAGGAGAGCGGGATGTTCCAGTATCTTGGTACGGCAGTTTCCTGGAAGAGACTTTCAATTTCATGGCATGAACCCCAAGAACAAGAGCTTGCGTTCGCGTACCAGTTGCTGGAGGAACACGTTTTGCGTGCATTGGAGTCATTGGCGAAATGCCAAGTCGAGAAGGATCGAACTGTTCGTTCCTGGGTTCCTCGATTGAAGCAGATCAACAACGCTATTCACGGAGCGCGAAACATTTTCGTGAATAGCAGCACATCGAGTGAATCTCTACTTGCCAGCGGCTCATTGCCACTATTGAAGAAAGCACTGGGGACCAACGTGGAGCTTTTACAGAAGTTCGTTGGCTTGAAGTCGGCGCTGATGAAGAAGACTCATGAGATCGTCGTTTTCTGGCAAGAAAACGGCACTGGCGGCACGATCGAGATCCAAGTTTGGCAAGCGATCATCAGTATCATCCGCCAGGTTCTTGTTGGAAGAGGTGAGCATTTGGAGCGACACCGATACAAAGATAAACAAAACATGTACATCAAGGCGACAACTTTGGATGTTGCATCTGAAGCGCTCCGCAAAGCTCGGAAGGAGTACGAGGTGGCTGCTAGAAATGAGCGAGCCCCGCTTTCGTCTCGAAACGAAATGATCGAGCGCGTTCTCCATTTCTACTCGAAGCGAAAGGTGCAGGAGCACTTTGAGTTGGCGCATCATGCGTTGTTCGAGCGTGAAGATGCCACGCAGAGGGAGCTTCATGAAGCCTTGCTCGCTGATTTGGAGGTGCTGATGAAAAACCCGTACGAAGGTATCCACTCGGACGCAACCATGGTGATGAAGGAGATGTCTGAGCTGTATTCCAAATGGCTATACGCCCGAGTTCCAAAGCTCATTGAAGTGTTGGAAGGAACTGGAGTCGACGAAGGATCGGAGCTCAAAGAAGAGACGATATCTGGAGTCCTCAAGATTCTCTCTCGGCCTCTGGTGATCAAGTACTTGTGGAAGAACCGTGACCAGTTCTTTGGAAGAGTGGTTAAAGCAGTCTTGAAGAGCAACGACGCAATTCTGAAGAGAATTCAGGGAGAATCCAGCAAGCTGAAGGTCGGGGTGCAAGTAGAAGCGTTTTACATGGCAGTGCTTGGAAGCTGGAGATATGTGCGCAGCAACTCACAATCAACGGCTTTGCTGGAGACACTGCTCGCCGCCGAGCCTCTGCCAACGGAGCACTGGAAGTTCCAGCTGGTCCATCTCGTGTCGCTGTATCCACTGCTCCAGCCTCACGAAATGCCTCTCCCACTGGATGTCTGGAAGCTAATTATCAAGCAACTGAGCAATGAAGTCCTCCCAGTCCGCCAAGTCGCTCTTCTTCTCTATGCTCAACTTGTGAAGCTTCACAAGCGAGGACAAATCACCCAAACTCGCCAAGAAGTCGAAGCTGTTGAGAGCGCTATCTACTCCAAGGAAACCATGAAGATTGTTGTCGACGCGTTTGTGACAAACCACAAGAACATGAACCGGTTCGCAGCCTCTGCAGATGGTCAACACGCGAACTCAGCACCAACGAACTGGTCATTTGGAGTTGACGACGTCCTTCGCTCGATCTCGGGTAACTCCGCATCTTTCCCAAAAACAGCACCGCTTTCATCAGTTCGCCTGCTCAACCAATCGAGCGACATGTTCAGAAGCGTTGGAATCAACAGCACGAAACTCATTCAAAAGCTTGTGCAAATCAACCCGATTGCGCTGTCCCAGAGTGGCGTGATCGAGTACCTGTACGAGCTTGCAGCAGAGAAAACGGATGCGAAGATCAATCAAGAAGACCGCCAAGCCGCGTTGACGACGCTGTCCGAGTGGGTCGCCGGCTTGCTGCGTGGATTCCTGAAGACAACGAGTGTGCCCGAGAGCGAAGCCTTGGTTCAGATCACAGCTGTGGTGGACATCTTCAAGAAGGTTCTCCCTCAAGTGAGTGTTTCTCTCGTGGAACCCTGGGGCCAGGTGCTGTACTTGGTTTCACGCCCTTCGCGCGGATCGAGCCTTCCGTTGGATCGCCTTCTAAGCCTGCTTTCGTACTTGTTGGAAGAGCTGGAGCAATCGTTTGAGCGTGCGACCGCTGAAGACTATGCACGACAAGTCAAATGGCTTGTCCTCATCGAATCTCTTGCGATTCACTTACTGCCAGCAAGTGCGTCCTCAGCCTCTTCGCCTGCGTATCCACTGGCTAAGGAGCTGAGTACTCGTGTGATCCATGTGATCAACCAGTACGCCTTGACCCACCAGTACAAGATCATCCGTGATCGAGTGGGGAAAATGCTGTTCCTTCTCGGGGTGTACGGATTTGCTCCTGAATCTTCGTCGCTAGCGTCTGTGCCTGTGGATGGATCAGCGCTGCCTCTCCAGAGATTGGTTGCTGCGGCAGCACTGGCTGACGATGGAAGCGAAGTGAAGGGCAAGGATGATGAAGAAAGCGACGAAGGAAAGATCGCGCTGTATGCGCGAGAAACTGCGATGCAGTGGCTGGCATGTACTGAGAAGCTTGGCGATACGCAAGATTTGCTGGCGGTGATGAAGGAGCTCTTCCCAGTGGCTTTCCTCTCACAGAACCACCCGAAGGCGGAAGTCGCAGTGTTTGCAAGAAACACCACGAATGCGATCGCATCGTCACTTCGCCTCTACTTTACTCCGAACGATCCATCCATCTCTGTCGCTGACCTGGACAACCTGTTTGCGCTTCTGGACACGTTTGCAGTCCACCGATTCTGGAAGACTCGCGGTGCAGTGCTGCGCTTCTTGACGACGTTTGGCTTCTACCACTGGATATTTTTCTCCGCGGAGCAGCGCGACCGCGTGCAGACACTGGTGAGTTCGTTCTTGACTGACGAGCAGCGAGAGGTACAGGAGATGGCAAAGTATACACTTCGCAGTCTGATTCACAACCAGCGTCCAGAGATCGTCGAGGCGCTGAGCACACGATGGACCGAGCAGGCTCAGGAGACGCACATCGTGAACCCGAAGACCAAGCGCCGCATCGCCCGACTCAAGAGTGAGGCTGAAGCTGGAAGTAACAACGCGGAAGAGCTCGAAAGCGCGCACAAGAAGCTCAAGACGAACGAAGACATCATGGTGCGCAGCGTGCTGGGGATGTGCGCCGTGATCTTGGCGTTCCCGCACACCCTGCCGCCTTTTGTGCCGTCTATGTTTGAAGAGCTGGGCAAGTTCCTATACCTGAAGAACCGCTCGGTGACGGTGTCGTACCTGGAGAAGGCCGTGAAGGAGACGCTGCTCGAGTTTAAGCGCACGCACCAGGACAACTGGCTCGAGACGAAGAGCAAGTTCACGGCGGCGCAGCTCAACGTGATCGAAGACGTGTCCATCTCGCCCGGCTACTACACATAAAGTGGTGCAATCGATTTTGATGCTGTTGGAAATATCCTGGTATTGATGTATCGATAATCTCTAGCACCTGCTTTTGCATGTAATAAATGAAGTTCTCTGAACACAAACTGCTTTCTGTCGATCGGCCATTTTCAAGCTGGGTGGACGAAGTCATGAAAAGGCACCAGAAAGACACAGCGTTCTTGTAGAGAAAGATTCCACCCAAATGCGTTCCTGCAGAGACACTTTACCCAAATCCTCGGGATCTTATAAAGGAATATTTGACTCCATTGTTCTTCTACAGAGAGATTGAAACGTAACCACTCAAACGTCCACTAATCGCGCCTTCGCAGCCGTTTGTGCGTCGTATCATTCCACGATGCGATCGACGTGGCGTGATTTGTGGAAAAATATATTCCCAAATAAATTTCACCTCGCCGTCAATTTCTAACCACTCTAGAATCGAAAAAAATCAATTAAAACTCAATTCAACCAAACCCGAGCCAAACTACCTTGGGCTTGGAGATTACATTGAAAAGTCACCGGTTACGTTCGACGTAATCTCCAAACCCGAGCCAAAACATCTTGGGTTTGGTTAAATTGATTTTTTTCGGTTCTGGTCATGGATTTTTTTCATGAGGGTGGAGCGGGAGTAACCAACCGTACCCCCGTTCTCACTTTTCAACTTTCAACGTCGCTTTCACGAAGAGCAACACTGCCGATTCGCGTGAAGTGAGGACGGACCGACGGACCGACGGACTGCCAGGACTCACGATGGGCGGGAACAAGCACAAGAACGGCATCGTGTGCATCTTCCCGGGCTGCGACAAGACCATGCGCACGCAGAAGTTTAAGCTCCACTTCACTAAGCAGCACCTCAAACCCGGTGAGGTCTACAACGTCGAGCACCGCCGCCGCTTCGAGGTGGCGCGCGACGAAGAGTACGCGAGCGACTCCATGTCGCCGCACAAGCTGGAGCAGCATCTGCAAGTGTCCGTGCAGATCCCGTCATCATATCAAGTCGCTGCTGCAGCGGCAGTCTCTGCGGTTGCCGCCGCTACTGGTGGTGGTTCTACAGGGATGACGCCAACGTTCACGCCGATCGCTTCGACCGTTGGAGTGGTGGATGCGACAGCGGCAGCAAACAGTGGAGCTGAGAATGCTGCGGATCTTAAGGATCTCACGGATGCGAATCGTTCCGACACGAACCTGGGTGGCAATACGGATATTCAGCAGTCTCAACAGCTGCAGCAAGAGCAGCAGCAGCGAATGGACCGGTTGAACTCTCTCCAAGCGCGTTCTACAGATGGCCGATTTGGATACACTTCCCCAGCTGCCGCTGCCGCTGATATGACCAGTCCTCTCACAAACAAACGCCCCGCATCTGTACTCGAACCTGCGAGCATAGAAGCCCCAGTGGTGCCAACCCCAAGTGGTCAGCAAGCGCAGGATCCATCGCGCGCTGTCTTGGTGCAGTACATTGAGATGATGGATCAGCGATTCCACGAGTTAATACAGAAAATGGGACAAGTGATCGACGGCCAGCGCGAACTGATCGACATGCTGAGGAGACCGTTTCCAGGGGACACCGGGCAGCTTCTGGAGCAGACGCCGTCGCTCTCCCACGTGCACAGCCAGTTGAGCTCACCCAGTGACACTCTGAATGCGGACAGCAACGCCAAGAAGCGTCGGAAATCCAATAGCGGCGCCGAGCTCCAGCAACAGCAGACGAACGGCACTGCCCAGCGTCCAAACACCACCGCCGCCACCACCACCACTGCTCTGCTGTAGAGTGTTACGAACTTATGAGTCATGATCCACACGCAGCGAGCGCAAATGCACCTCTGAATATCAGCACCATCACCTTGGTTTCCATTTTCACATTTCATTTCCATGTGTTGTGGCTACAGTGTAACACAGTAACCACCACGGCTTCCAGTTACGTTACGTACCCACAGTGTGTTTATTTTCACTGTAACCACCAGGGTTCCAATTTATTTATGTACGCTGTTCATTTTTCGTGTGGACCACTCTGCCGTCCATGCAAGCACCAACCAAAATCAAACCGCCATTGACAGGACGACACCCACAGTACAAGCAGAATGAGCGAGCAGGCCGTGGACGCGTTCGCGAGCGTGGAGCAGACGCTGGTAGCGGTGGAGGAGCACCTGCTGGTGTTCAAGCAGGACGGGCTTGAGAGCGTTGTGGCGGAGCTCAGTCCACTCGAGAAGGCGAAAGTGCAAGTGTCGCTCGGTACGAATCATCCTCGCATGGTGGTTTTCGATAGAGTTCATTCATCCATCCATTACGTATCTAATGCTCGTGCTGATCCTGTTTGTCTGTGTGTTTGCTTGTTGTTGTGTGTGTGTGCAGCGTACAGTGTGAATGCGTTGCTGTACGTGTTCCTCAAGACCCAGGGCGTGTCGGCCAAGGACATCCGCCAGACGCACGTCAAGCAGGAGCTGGTACGGTTCTATTACACGCGATTGTAGCATTTGAGTCACTTCACTGACTGTGTTTGTGTGCGATCCATCTCGTTCATTTACTTCATGTAGGAGCGTGTGAAGGCATTCATCAAGAAGATCAAGGACACGGAGGAGCTCGCGAAGGGTCCGAAGCTCGCGCTCGACAAGGACGCATCCAAGCGCATGGTGCACAGCGCATTGAGCTCCGACCAGGTCTACGTGGACGCACTCGTGGTCAAGAAGGACGCCGAAGGAGCAGCTGAAGGAGAAAGAGACGTGAAGGAAGACACCATCGCTGGAGGCGACAAGAAGCAGAAGAGCAAGGCTCGTGCTACCTCCGGAAAAGCCAGCGACGCCAAGAGCAAGCGCCGACGAAAGCAGTGAGGTGGTTATCGTGTGACGAATGGGAAACATAGAGAGAGAAATCTGCCTGGGAACTTTCACATACGTTCAGCAGCCAGCAACCTCCATCCCATGCGGATACTTCCTCTTTATTGACATATATTTTACCTTTATTTGGATGCCTTCGTCTTCTACCATTCCAGCAATCGTCTGGTTTGCTTGATAATCGAATTGAGTAAGCCGATCGCTATCTTCTCCTTAAACGTAGTTGTAGATGCACTTGATCTGCTGCGGGTGCGCTTCCTGACGACACAGCGGGCATTCGGCTTTGTTCTTCTGGCACCAGCCGACGATGCACTCCCAGCAGAACACGTGACCGCACGGCGTGGCTGCAGGTGAGATGCGCTCGCCGAGACAGAGCGCGCATTTCCGTTTCGATCGACGAGTCATGGCGGATACGTCCTGAGTGGTATCAGCAGACAAGGCAGAGGCTACTGCTGTCTCTGAGGCGATAGTCACGGATGTTGGCACGCGGTCCGAGTGCGTGTACATCGCCGGGTTGAGCCCTGCGAGAACGACCTGCTTCTGCTTTTCGTCCTGCTTGTAGTGGCGATGCAGACGCTTCATCTCGACAAACGTTGTCACAAAGAGCCGCAGAAACATCATGTAGCCCTGGAAAAAGAGAAAACAGATACTCACAGATCATTAGAAACAATATCGCATACCCAAAAAAGAAAGAAACATACATGCACGTACCAGTAGCGACAGGTTGATCCCCGGCGCGAGGTCCTTGCGCACAAACACGTACTGGATCTTGCTCAAGCGCTTCGAGACGTCAAAGTACTTAGCGTACACATAGAAACTCGCGAGGTGCAGTTGGCTCGCCCACGCCTGCACGCACGCGACAGAGAATTCGTACGACGCAGGGAACATATCAGTCTCAACGTATGCCTTGAGCGCTTTGAGACGCGTCACGAGACGGTCCGCGTGCTTGAGCGCGTTCTTGGGCTTCAGTACTGCGAGCGTGGACTGCGTTTCCTGGTTGTCGTTGGTGCTATTCGCATTCGCCTGGCGGTTGCGCAGCTGCTGCTCCATGCGCTCGCGCGGAGAGCGCGTCAGCTGACAGAGATTGAACCATCCGCTCTGCGAGCGCGACGCAATGTACCGCGGCAGCACGGCGAGCGCGATCCACACCAAGTGGCGCGGGAGCTTGACGTGCACAATGCGCTCCACGAGCCCCGCTTTACCAGCACCAGCATTCGCAGCAGCATTCGCGCCAATTGTCACTGCCTCTGTGGTGACGCGCATGACGTCGCAGAATTCTTCGCCGAACGTCTGCTTGGGGTTCTTGTCACCGAGCACGAGCACGTAGTAGAGCGCGGCGGCGAGCGTCGAGAGCTCCGGCAGCAGCTGCGAGAGCAAGTGCGCGCCACAGCAGCGCTCCAGCACCTCGCGCAGCAGGTTCTTGAGCTCACTCTCGTACACTTGGTCCTTGTTCTCCGCTAGCAGCAGCTCTGCGCACGCGCCGGCCGCCGGGAACATGGGGCTCGCGCTTGCCATTCTGATGTGATGATGAATGTTTCACGAGGTGCTTTTTTGATACTGAAAAGTCAATGCGGGCTTTGACGTAAGCATCACAGTGGGAACTGCAACCAAAAACTGGAGTCGACACAGTTTCTATTTTTAGCTTGAATATTGTATATACAGTATAATGCTACTTTGATTGATAGAGTACAGTACAGAATAGATTATAATAACTACACAGTCGAAAATCGCTGAAACCTTGTGAACTTCATTCAAGCCTGCCATCAAACAAAATCGCAACTCCAGTTTCTGAAAATGCTCTTCCTCGAAACTCGAAAATCGAAACTTGAAACTTGAAACTTGAAACTTGAAACTTGAAACTTGAAACTTGAAACTCGAAAACTCATGGTAAGCGACTGGTGTGAACATGAATCTGATGGGTACGCCTCTCTGCTGCAAACGCAAAGATCGACGAGATGACATTGGGGCCCAATCTGCTAAAGTCAACACCTCCGTGCACCTCGTTGGCAAGTCGTAGGCGCTTTCTTGGTGGCTCCATCGACGACGAGGAGCGAGCATAATGTCGAAACACGCTGAGAAATGCGCACCGACTCGTCGGATGAAGCGGCCGGTTAGCGATGCGCCGGCCCTTTGTTCTCTTCAACGCTGCATTGTGCGCTTCAGTGAACATCTCGCGCATGTCAATCTCCAGGTACTTGATCGTGCGATTCGCTTGGAGCATCTCAGTGAGTGCTTTGAACATGCTCTCATCAAATAGCTGATGCGATCGAACGCGCAATTGCAAAATCCGAAGGGTCTTAGCTGCAGCGCTGTCTGGATCTTGGGGCATGTGAGCGAGTGCAACGATTGGTTCGTTGTGATTTGCCAGTAGATCATAGTGACTCGAAGATCCAATCTCGTAATTTCCGCTTTCGTACGCTTCCATGAACACCGACATGCTGGTCGTCTCCGTTCCTCCATCCTTGATGCTCTTCAGAATTGGACACGCTGCAACAAGTTGGCGAAGGCAGTCGATCGTGCTTGCGCCGTCAGTTCCGCGCTACATATTGTATTTGTATTGAAGTAGTAGCGTCAGGATGCTTAAAGTGTTAAGAAATGGTACGTACGGTGTTTGAGCTCATACAAATCGGGTCGTGAGTTTGAGGGTGTGTGGCAGGAACGTGAGCCCTCCGATCTGACCTTTCCAGTGCAGTTTGATCTCACCAGTTTGCCACATCGTGATGATACTCGCTGAGCCGAACACGGTTGACGATGAGCGCTTGGTTGTACTGTATACATAATTTAACAAATACGTGTCCACTTGAAAAGCTAGTTGGCACTCATTCGCTGCTACTGGTGCTGTTAGCTCCGCTCTTCGCCTGCTTCAGCAGCAATTGCATGAGCGCGGTCTGTCCCTCGACCAGCTGCGTCATCTTCTGCGTCATCTCATCGAAACGGCAGTTGATCATCTGCATCATCTCTCTCTGTGTGGGCTCGCGCTCGTCATTGTTGTTGTCCGTGCTCTGGTGTCCCCGATGCTGTGGCTGGTTGCTGCGTTCAGTAGAGGCATCGTGCCTTGTCTGGCTGATTCCAGTGTGATCTCCAGTCTGTGCACTAGAGCTCCAACGCATCTGCTGCTGCTGCCGGACTTCCTCTTCTTCATCTTCTTCCTCATCACCTTCGTCTGAAGAGCTCCCCGAGACGTCCATGGGCAGTGGCAGCGGGCGTCCGCGACGCACCTCCGAGCACTTGCGCAGGAATCGCTGCAGCGTGCGCACGCTCATCTTCATAGGCGCTTCTTCGACGATCTGCGCGTACGTCTTGGTGCCCTTGATGGCTTCTTTGATGATAAACTGCTGCGTGGCCTCGTCCAGCATGGTGCGCCGTCCGCTCAGTTTGCGGCGCCGCCCGTAGCTCTCCGGGTCCTTGAGAAATCCGCGGATCGTGCCGCGCGCTCGCCCCACGCGCTTGGAGATTTCGTGGGTGCTCACGCCCTCGTCACGCAGCGTCAGGATCTGCTCGCGCTCGAGCTCCGTGAGTGGCTTGCGCTTCGTCGCCGTCATGCTGGTTGCTGGTGATTGCTGAACTGGTTGATTTGATTGATTTTGATAAAATGTAGTGAAATGATTGGCTAAAAATGAGTCAAATGTTAAATGAAATTGATGTGATTGGACGAAATTAGATTTTGGCGGAAGCTTCACATGATTTGGCATCAAATTGCAAATTTCAACTTGACAGTGAGCTACAATATGAAATGCTGAGTGCATCTGGCGGTGTTGTCAGAATGCTGCTGGCGCGATTCGCTTGAAGCGAAGGTTGAACGGGCCGTTGATGATGAGAATGAGTGTCGCCGTGTAGTCGTACGTGTGCGGATCCTTCTCGGTCGTATACTCGAATTTGGAGAGCAGCGCGGACGCCATCATCTTCATCTCCATCAGCGAAAAGTTCATACCCAGGCAGATGCGTGGCCCCGCGGCGAATGTGAGATTCTTGTACGGCGAGAACACGACGAGCTTGCCGGTCTTCGCATCGATCCAGCGCTCAGGTTTGTACTCTGCGGCGTCTTCTCCCCAGAGAAACTTCATACGCGCCATCGCGTAAATCGGTAGCTGCACCGTCGTGCCTTTCTTCATAAAGGTCCCGTCGCTTAGTGTCGTGTCTTGTTCCGCGACTCGGGTCATCAATGGCAGCGCAGGGTTCAGGCGCATGCTCTCGCGGATTGCCGCTTCCAGGTACGTGAGCTCCCCGATCTGCTCCTTTGTAGGCACTTGGATCTTCCCGCTCATCAGGTCAGGGAGCTTCTCCCTCAGCTCTGCGCGGATCTTGTCCTGAACTGGCGGATTCTGGGCGAGCATGAGAAGGAGCCACGTCATCGAGTTCGAGGTCGTCGAGCGGCCGGCGAACAGGAAGAGCATGACCATGTCGCGCAAGCTCTTGAACTGCGCTTTCTGGGACTCGGCTGAGTCCTCCACCTTGTTGGACTCGAGGAACAGACTCACGAGGTCTCTTCCGACAGTAGTGGAGTTCTGCTCGTTCTGCTGCTGCAGCTGCTTCTTGGTGATCGACTGGTTGATGACTCCGTAGACGTACTCATCAACCCAGGCGACGTCTTTCTTGTGCTGCTTCTCCGAACCAATGTTCAGTGCACGCTTGAGCTGCCAGACCCCGCCGGCCCCCATCGTGCGCTCCTTGAACACGACACTGAGGCGGTTCACGCGCGTGAAGAACTCGTGGTTGGCGTGCTTGAGGTAGTTGAGGTCAACGCCAAAGCCCACTTTTGTGAACACGTCATTCGTGAAGATCTCCATGAGGTACTTGAACTCGATGGGTTCGCCCGCGTCCGCCGCTTTGCCGATGATCTCGCAGACCTGCGTGCCCGCGTAGCCGACCACGTGGCTCATGGAGTCGCGCAGCATATTCATCGTGAAGAGGTTACTCGCCACTTTGCGCTGGTGGTGCCACTTGGCGCCGTTGACGACGGTGATCGTCTCGCCCATGGTGTCGATCATCGCGTCGTAGAACTCCTGACCCTTCTCGAAGACGTCGAACTGGGTCTTGAGCACGTCCTTGACGCCCTCCTCCGAGTAGATCATGACCATCGGAGCGCGTCCGAACACGCGAGCGACCCAGGGCTTGCCCCCATGCCTGGCGCACTCGTTGGCGATCCACGTGTGCAGCTTTTCGCGGTGCGTGACGACAAAGTCCAGCGTGTTGCCGAGTAACGGGAGCGTTGTCGATGGCTTAGGCAGATGTGCCACAGCACGCTCTTGGGGACTCGGCGTGCACGCGTAGATCACCAGCAATGCAATCGTAATTGCAGCGTAGTGCGCCGAAGCGAGCTGGAGGGCTTGGTCGAAGGTCTCAGAGCTCAGCATGAGTGACGTGCTGGTGGAGGCTGTGCTACAGACAGAGGAGAACCGCAAATGAGCGCTCGAATGGGATGGGTAATTGACTAGATGGCATAGGACCAATGGGCACCATGATGTCTCTGTGTGAGCCGAGACAGCGCTGAGCTCTGCGACGAGGATCGTCAGAAATCAGCGCAGCCTAATCAGATTTCGATAGTTAGGCGCTTGCTTCTCCATGGGGAAAGCAAATCCCAAGATCGACAAACTACGAGTTTGTATGGGAACACTCTCAAGACAAGACGGAGGGAGTTCCTCATCAGTTATCCTTCAGACAGGCAGTGCAGTTGACTGTCATTGTTTGAAGATCAACACTGACAGTCCAGCGTGCGTGATTCAAGCGTGACGATGGGGAATGCCACCATGTGGACTTCAATAAGAGCTTGCGTGTGAAAGCATCGGAGGTGGCATAGTACAGCATTGGCGTTTGTAATCTTGTGATCTTTTGAGAATTTACCCCAAGCGTCAAGTATCGCGGACGTCCACCCATCCATCTGGATAATCTTCTCGCTCGCATGCTTCACGGGAGTCTGCCAACGTGCCCAACTTCCAAACATTGTCAGTGACAATATGAGTACCGGCAGAGATTGTGAGATGTCAGGCCCGCCGTTCACTTGGGCCTGTCCGCAGACAGCCCATTCGCCAGCACTCCGTCTTGTCTGCTTAAAGGAGTGTGATTGTGCTGTAATCTTTGCCCGAGTGAGATTAGTTGCTCACGCGCGTTGGCGCATTCAAAGGGAGACTACCAACTGTACGTGCACAGTCAGTCCTTTGCGTTGCCAGCATTGTATTCAATTTGTCATACAAACTACACTAACGAATGTGAAAACAAGAACTAGAATACTGTTTCTGAACAAAACACCACGAATCGGGGGATCCCTCATCTGAGACATCGACTGCTTTGCTAAAATGCTACCGGTGCGATTCTCTTTGGACGGATCTCCAGAAGACCAGCGACTC
>JALBZB010000314.1:0-33265 GCA_038050625.1 Pythium sp. MPC-2022a
ATTATGTGTGCCACATAAAACCAAACTGCACATTTCTTTTCGGAACAGAGGAAGTATTACACAAGATCACCAGGTCAGCTGGCTGAAGGCAAGCGTCATCAAAGCTGCCTGAGCCGACGAGTGTGGACAGGCGTACAGTACAGTGGGTAGAGCTGCTAGTCAGTAGCAATTCCAATGGCCTCAAAGTAGAGGGGCGGCGTCATCACAGCCAGCGATGGATTGCGAACATGGGTGGTCGAGCTTAGAAGGACACCACTTGTCCAGTTCAAGCGCGAGATTGTCGCCCAAGTTGGCTTGGTGTAGATGGGGGAGGCTTTGTGATAGTAACCGCATCCAGTCAACCGCTTTCGTGCGTGAGTTTCAGGACCAAGGCAGTAGAAACTGGTCACTGACAGCCCAGCATCCGTGCATCACTCTCTCGTTCTCATGTGCTGGAGTCGTTCCAAAAATGTGCGAGTGGAGCTCACATCAAATAACTGTGATCCGAGGGCGACAGTCCGAGCTTGACACCCTTGGAACCTAGGTCACGGAATTTGTCACCCTGTGGGAACTCTGTTGATCTTTTAGGAGAGCCGAAACAAATACTTAGCAGACTTGAACAATTGACTGTTTCGAAGTGAACAGTGTCGTTAACTACGTTCCCGTAAATACTGCTCGCATATACTCCACGAGTCCTCTGGAAGTCAACTTGTACATGTTGCGACTAAGAAAGGCTAAATGAATTGATATCAGTCTCCACGCATTTGCAGATGAAAAAGGGAGAGCTTAGTTCTCATATGAGTGCCCACGCACGCACGAACATCAACTACTCCTTGTCATCAAAATCGGTGGTGGACACGAGTTCGGCCCACTCATCGAGCTCCTGACGACGCAGCTGCAGCACGGCATTTTCGAACGCCACCGCATCCTTGCCGATCGCGAGCCTCGCAGGGAGCTGGCGCTCCACGCAACGTCCCGTCTTGGTAAGCACCTCGACAATCAGCGCAGCTGCCTTCACGGGGTCGCCGGACTCCTTGCCGACATTCGCAGCGAAGATCGCCTTGATGGGGGCGGTGGCGGGCTCCAGGTCAGCGATTTGCTTTGCAGCCACAGCGTGACCTGAGGTAAGCAGCGACGTGCGATAGTATCCAGGTTCAATGACGGTCACTTCGATCCCGAGATGGGCGACGTCGGCACGTAGCGACTCGGAAAGCACAGCAACGGCAGCCTTGGAGGCGCAATAGAGACCGGCGTCTGCTCTGCCTCGCCAACCAGCCACAGAGCCCACAATCGCCACGACGCCCGCTTTCTTGGCGCGCATGTACGGCAGCACTGCGCGACAGACTGTGAGCACACCGAAGACGTTCGTGTTGAACTGTTGAAGCGCTTCTTCGGCGCTAGAAGAATAAAAAAGGTATAAATGTTAGTCTGCAAAGTATCGTTCGAGTTGTGTACTCGATCTGTCGATCGCACTGAAGTAGCGTAGCGCTGTTATCTCTACCTACCTGCACTCCTCGACCGCACCCTCCAGGAAGTATCCAGCGTTGTTGATGAGGATGTCGATCCTGCTGTAGATCCCAATGGCCTCATCGAGCGTCTTCTTCACTGCTTCATCGGACCAAGTGACGTCCAGGGCTGTGGCCAGCGCGCCGCGGGACTCAAGGTCTTCAAGCTTGGCAGCACTGCGGGCGGTGGCGATCACATGGTCACCTCGCGCGAGGGCGGCGAGCGCGAGCTCTCGACCTATGCCCGACGAGCAGCCGGTGATGAGCCAGACCTTTGGCGTGGCGTTGTTGGACATGGCAGATTGGTACAGTATGTCCAAATGGAGAAAGAGAGAGGTATGTAGAACGGAGCTCTTCGTCGCCTCGGGGCAGAGTGATGAACAGGTTGCTAATGATCGCTGATTGGCTTGCAGTCAAACTCTTGGAATGGAGTCATCAAAAGATGAAAAGGACTTGTGACAGGCGGGATTGTGTTTAAAATGTTGGCTCACCTGTCGTTCCAGCCCCGGTCTAGAGTCAACAAAACTCAACGAGTCTTGATGGCTCTAGGCAAGGGATCACTGACAGCTCAAGTTCTGCCCTAGTGTCATTAAATTGGTTTCGATATTGCGGCTCGGAGTGCGAAAGCAGCAGCCCTCAAGTGGTGAGAGAGATCATGAGTATCAGATTGTAATGTACCCGTCAATGACATTTCGAATTAAAAGGAAACATAGCGGCAGCAATTCAAGTGCCGTTGCCGTTGCATTCTGCACTCACATGGGCATCACGCTCCGCCATTTCAGCACCGCTATCCGCCTGGTTCCACGCAGCTATCAGAGCTATAGTCCTGTCCTGAAATTATCCTAGTCGTGTCCTGGGATTGACCTAAATCCTGTTAATATCTTTATCGTAGAAAACCTTTAAAAGGTCCAGATTCCTAGATTGCTCTTATTTACCTCTGCGTACATAACTAACTTAGTGCATTGGTACTTCTCGCAGCTTCAATACCGAGAGAAGGCTGCGAGAATGGACAGACTGAGAGTGCTGGTCCTGCGCGAGCGTAAACTTGATCTGCGAGATGTTCATTCGGTTGACGCGCAGCTGGTGTCGTAATCTGGTAGTCCATTTCGACAGTGGTGTCGTAACCTGAGCATCATTCTGCATGGGCCGCCTCCTTTCTCACAGGCACAGCCTCCCAACTGGGAATTCTCTTTTGAACTTCTCCCTGCCGTCGCTTCGATCCACTTGCATTGAATGCTATTCATGCTCATCATTTAAAATTCCACCCCAAGACACACTCCCCAACAACAACAACCCTCAACCAACATGTCCAAGAAGGTCGTCCTCGTCACGGGAGGCAACGCCGGTCTCGGCTTCGAGTGCTGCCTCGCACTCGCCAAGAAGCCCGAGATGCACGTGATCCTCGCGGGACGGAACCAGCAGCGCGTCGACGAAGCAGTCGCCACGGTCAAGGCTGCAGCACCACCCTCGACCATCGTGGAAGCCGGACTCATCGACCTCGCGAGCCTCTCGTCCGTGCGCAGCTTCGTCAAGAAGCTCCTCAAGCGCAAGCTGCAGCTTTTCACGATTGTCTGCAATGGTGGCGTGCAAGTGGAAACCAAGCGCCTCACCGTCGACGGCTTTGAGGAGATGTTTGGTGTCAACCACTTGGGCCACTTCTTGCTCGTGGAGCTCCTACGCGAGCACACCCAGCGCGTCGTGATGATGAGCTCCGAGACCCACGACCCAGCGGAACGGACCGGCGTGCCACCCCCGAACGTGTCCAACCTGGACCAGCTCGCGCGCGGATACGACGAGTTCAACAACATGGAGGCGTACTCGACCAGCAAGCTCTGCAACCTTCTCTTCGCCAAGGAGTTTGTGCGCCGCTACCCGAACGGGCCCGAGATGTTCGCGTACACGCCCGGGTTCACGCCCGACACGAACCTCTTTCGCGAACGCAGTTGGCTCCTCATGCTGTTCCTCAAACCCGTGATCAAGTTCATGTTCTGGCGCGTCGGCGGCCGCAATAGCACGCCAGCGTACTCGGGCGGGTACATGGCGAAGCTCGCGTCGGAGGAACCTCTGGTTCCGAACTACGCGAATGGCGCTTACATCCGCGTGGACGAGTCCTGGACGGCCTCGAAGCAGGCCATGGACCCGAAGCTTGGCAAAGATCTCTGGGAGAAATCCGAGCTCTGGGCAGGCTTGAAGTGAGCATGCACTTGAGCAAAGTAGTAGCATTGTTCTACAGCGCAAGTTGTGGATGCGCTCGTCAATTTCGTCCCACATAGTACAGTTCAGCCCATTGTTTGCAGTAGTAAGCATCAAACATTGGTTTGGGTTTTGTCGAAATAAACATGACAGATTTCTTTGCGAGGCTGAAATGAATAGGACATAAGCTTCATGTCTTTTGTGCTATTTATGCGACTTCTCTTGTTTTCGTGTAGCATTTGAAGGTGTTCTTCGTTGCGACTGCATACTGGACGACTGGCGCATGGTAGGATGGCCGCAACACAGGACTCAAACAGGTAAACTTTTCCCTTATTTTGCTCTGAGCCAGGGACTCACAGTGACTGATGGACAAATTGTCGTGAGTGATGGTCGATAACGCAAACCAGTCTGTAGGCTAAATGATTCGTAGGCCATATATGCAAACATCTTGACTAAAGTATACTCTAGAAGGAATGGTCGTTATCCGATATCGGATAAGGTCACTCCTGCACGAGCATACTTTAATCGATGTTTGCAGGATCTCGATTTTTGACACGCGAAGTGCTCATCAAGATCTTCTCGTTCGCAATTGCACTAAACAGAGCCCAACAAGAAAAGCAGACAACGAGAAGGATGGCAGCAACCGCTCTCAAGAAGACGTGGCTCATCACCGGCTGTTCCGCTGGCCTGGGGCGCGAGGTGGCACTAGCAGCGCTCACACGAGGGGACAACGTAGTCGCCGCGGCGCGCAAAGTAGACGCGCTCGACGACCTCAAGCAGCGTGGCGCGCTGACGCTCGCGCTGGACGTCACGTCCTCCGACGAGGTCCTCAAGGAGATCGTCGCGCAGGCCATCATTGCGTACGGTACGATCGACATCCTCGTGAACAACGCTGGGTACTTTCTTAAAGGCGCCGTTGAGGAGTGCAGGTAAAGCGACTGGCTGGCAGTCTTGTGATACTATAGCTGCTTTATAGTCTACCTTACCGGCACCTCCTGCCCTCTTGTCATTGTATAATAGCGCGGGAGAGGTGATGCAGCAGTTCAACACCAACGTCTTCGGCACTCTCAACGTCTGCCGCGCCGTGCTGCCGTACATGCGCGCGCAGAAATCGGGCGTGGTCGCGAACGTCGGTTCGATGGCCGGTTGGCGCGGGTTCCCGGACTCGGGGCTCTACTGTGCGTCCAAGTTCGCGGTCACGGGGCTCTCTGAGTCGCGCACTTGGGCATCGAGGTGACTGTGATCGAGCCAGGGTACTTTCGCACGTCGTTCCTTAAATCCGGAAACGCCGTTGCGGCCAAGAACCGAATCCCGGACCTGGAACCTGCCATCGCGCCGATCCGAGCGCTCTACGACTCGAAGAACGGTCAGCAGTCGGGCGATCCCGTCAAGGGAGCCAAGTTGATCGTCGAGGCGCTCACCAAGACAGGACGCTGCGAGGGACGCACGCTTCCCACAAGACTCGCGATCGGCAAGGACGCCGTCGCGTTTGAGAACGCGGTGCTGCAGCTGCGCCACCAAGAGCTGGACGCCTGGGCTGATCTCGCGTCGACCACCGACTTTGGCGACGCGTCGTAAAAAATGGGATGGACTGTTCTCCTATAAGCCCAAAGCACGACCTCTAATCAGAGCGAAAAGAAAGGATTGAGGTAAGTGGAAGTCTGATATTCAATCAAGTTACCATGCCAAGCTGTGTCAAAGAAGAAAGCGTGCATATGCATTGTCAGTGGTGTGTCATGGCTTAAAACAAAGGTATCTGATCACCCCGCAATCGCGCAGCGCGGGAGCACGCCCTTGGTCTCCAGGTCCGCGATCAGCTTCTGCGAAGGGATGCCGCCGTTGAGACACCCACCGCAGTGGTGTAGCGCCACGACCGTGTTGTCTGATACGGCGATCACAGGCGAGCCCGAGGACCCTTCCTCTGTGTCCACATAGTACCCAGCGTCCTGACCGCCACACTCTCCCGCCGTGAGACTCTCAATGCGTCCGGGTTTGCCGCTCGCGGTCCACGCGATGCGCTTGCCCTGGCCTAGCGGGTGTTGCGGGATGTAGATCTCTTCCTGGAGCCTGGGGCCGCTCGCGCGAAGCTGCAAGTACCCGCCGACCTGGGCGAGCAGCGCCGTCGCGCTGTACTTGGGGTCGTCGGTCGTGAGCTTGATGAGTGCGTAGTCAAGATCTGTGGAGACGGCTGTGAGCGTGGCGTTGCCGGCCTCGACACGTCCTGGGCATGCGCCGCGGTAGTTGCACTCGTTCGCGCCACACGACGAAGCCTCGGCGGAGAACTCAACGTAAGTATTGAGCGCGTCAAGCCAGTTGCCAATGCAGTGCTGGTTCGTGATCAGGTGGCCCTCGCAGCCAAGCAGGAAGCCCGTGCAGTACGCGACGTTCATGTTATTGTTCTTGCGGATCATGAGGCGCGCGACTGCCTTGGAAGTCTTGTACATCGTCTGCTCCTCCGAAGAGATCGATTTCTCCAGACAGACGGCGTCCTGGGACTCGTCCGTGCCGCAGATGCTCTCGTTGTCTTCGTTGTTGCTTGGGGTCGAGGCCTTGTCTTTGCTGCTACCCGCTTGTTTGGCTTTGTCAGTTGAGGCCTCTGCACCTCCACCGACCTGGGGCAGTCCGAGCGCGAGCTGGCTGTCCTGGGCAGCCTCCGCCTGCTTCTCCGCTGTGAAGATCATGCCGCTCACTTCGACGCCAAAGCACGCCGCTTGCTTGTCCTTCGAGCCTGAAGCTGCTGAGGAGCTCTTCTTCTGCTGGTGGCGATAGAGCTCAAAGATAAAACCCTCGCCGACGATCGGCGCCGAGAAGAAGCTCCCGGTCGAGTTGCCGCCCGCAAGCACCTGCGCGTCCGGCGAGCTCTTGTCCACGTTCTTCGCGCGCAGCAACACGAAATCGTCACTCGGCAGGTTGAAACTTGCAAAGTGGAGCGTGTAGACGCCCTTGCCCAGCCCCAAGTCGTGCAGCAGACGGAACGAAGGTGCGTCATCGCCACTGGTGGTGCTCAACGAAGCAAAGTCGGAGAACTCGCAGCCGACGCCGAAGCGCAGCGGTACCTCTTTCCCACCAGCTACCGCGTCCACAAGGACAAGTGTCGCCAGCCACTGGACGCCAAGCAGCAGCAGCAGTGCATGGATGGACGTCATGTTCGGGGCCTCGGTCCCGGATGAAAGAGTAAGAAACTGTGTCAGCGAGTGACAATGTCAAGAGACTGGCGTGGCGCAAGAGAAGTAAAGAAGTGAGCCCCAGTAGGTGGATTTTTTCAGGTTGTCTAATCCGAAATGGCTTGTAGAGAAGATGGAGAACATACAACGCCAGAGCTACATAGAGAACACATCAATCTCATAGTAGATGGATGGATGGGTAGGATAAATGAGTGATGTGTATATATTGAGAGGTGATTTACTGATTGACTAACTGGAGTACTTTAGACCTCGTGCTTCTGGAGCATCTTGGTGAACTCCTCGAGGTCGATCTTGCCGTCGTCGTTGCGGTCCATCTGGTAGATGAGCTCGCGCACATCGTCGTGGTCGAGCGACTGGCCCAGGGTCTTGAAGATCGCGATGAACTCGTCCACTGTGATGAAGCCGCTGTGGTCCGTGTCCACCATGTGGAAGATCTCTTCGACGAGCTCGTCCTTGGTGTGGCCACAGTCATGGATGTGCTGGTGGCACCAATTATAAAACGCCTCAAACGGGATCTCTTCTTGGTCCTCGTCGCCGCAGACCAGGTCGCTCATGAGGCAGTTGAGCTGCGTCTCGTCCAGCTCGTGCGTGATCGCAAGCAGCAGGTTGCTCATCTCGCTGCGCGATACAGACCCAGAGCCGTCCGTATCGAACAGACAGAAGATCGAGTTGATATCCCGCCGCTCAGCCTCCAGTTTGTACGCGTCCGAGCGCTTGTCGCGCGTCGATACGTAGGTCGCGAGTGGGGAGAGCGGAGGCGAGCTGCTCGTTGGCGACGTGCTCGAGCCGCCGTCGTCTGTATGGTGTCGCGAGGACATCGCTGCGATGGCGCGCGTGGAAAACGACGAGGACGACAGCGAGCCTTTCTGAGAGGACCCCGCGCGACTGCGAATGCTACCACCGTCACCAGAGCGACTAGTACTGCTCCCCGTCTTGTGCGACACGAGCGCCGAGTACTTTGCCGAGGACTCGTGCAGCGACGCGGTGATCGGCAGCGAAACCTGCGAGGAGCGGCGCACGTTCTCGTGTAGGTAGATTTTCATCTCGGCGACGAAGCGCAGCGTGCGCAGCGTTTGGCGGGCCTTGAGGATGCGCATGACCTTGGAGATCACGCGCGTCACCTTCATGTGCTCGACGTTGAACGCGTAGAGTCCGTCGCGTGCGATGCGCAGCGACATGATCGTGACAACAAAGCTCGGCAGTAGAAAGAGCAAATAGAGCACGACGATCACGACGAAGCTGTCGTAGAGCTCGTTGATTTGGTGCGCCGTGCGGATCAGGAACGTCGCCAGGTGCATCGCCGTCAGCAGGAACACGAGTCGCGTGGAGAAGAGCGCGAGCACCACGCCGTTTCCCTTGCCGCCGAGCAACATGCGCTGCTGTTTGACGAGCTCGGACTCGGTCAAGTGGCGTCCCCCTTCAGGCAGCAGATCGATGTACGGTGGCGTGAAGTCGTCCTCGGTGCTCTCGACACACTGGAGGATCCAGGTCTTCTCGTCCATGTCGTAGAGCTCCAGCTGGTGCTTGGTGCGCCACTCGTTCTTCCGTCGGAGCCGCTCGGCGTCCTTCAGGAGCCTTGGGGGCGTCAGCAGGTGGCGCATGTGCAGGATGCGGCTGTGCACAAACTCGTTCATTGCGATGAGCGACAACCCCGCGAGCAGCAGCAGCCAGACCTCACCGTCGGGACCCAACTGCCAGCAGAGCACTAGCAGCATGACCAAAAACACTTCGAGCGCGATCCACGTGTACAGGTCGATCTCAATGAGTCTTCCCATGACCTCGCCCGAGATGATGGACAGGTACTCGTGGAACGGGAAGTGCACGTCCGGGTTCCGCTGGAACTCCTTGGCGATTCGCAGTGCGGTGTCTGGGTCCGGGTGGTTTGACCGATAGTCCATGAACCGGTGGCGGAGCGACATGTAGATCATCTCGCGACGCGCCTTCTTCGCGGCCCAGATCCGCGAAGGCGAGAGCTTCTCGCGCCAGGTGGGCGGTGGCTCAGTCGCGAGCACGTACTCGGACACGATGGTCGGGATGTCGGAGGCGCCGCGCTCGAACTCGCGCCACTCGTTCTGCACGAGCACGCCGAGCTTGAGCAGTGCGCAGCAGAGCACGAGGAAGATGACGATGAAGAGGAAGAGCCCCATATGCAGCACCTCGATGGTCTCCTGGAGCTTCTCCTTCTCGCCCAGGTACGTCAGCGAGATGCGCGAGAGTACGTCGAGCTTGGTGATCACGAACAGCAGTAGTCCGATGAATCCCAGAGTGGTGAGTTCGCTGAACACCGTGTTGATGAACGGCATGTTCATCTCGTCCGTCGTCTCGCGCAGGGTCTCGGTGAACTGCATGGACAAATAGCAGTAGTTTTAGGTTAGTGTACTGGAAGTAAAGGCTAACGGTTATCGCGGCAGCTTACCACTTCAAAGAGGATGGAGATGGCGATGAGGCACGTGATGGTCACGACCGCCACGGTCGCATCGTTCCCGCTCTCTTCCTCTTCTTCTTCGCCCTCTTTCTCGTGCTCTTCTCCGTTTTTTTCGCCGTGACCAGTGGGCGGTGCATTTGAGGTCGTGGGGCTCTCTTCTGGTGGGGACACGGTCATCGTGTCGGCTGGCGTCTCCACCTCTTGCGTGTGGTCCGCGCCTGTAAGACCACCAACCACAAAAGAACGAATATACGCATAGTGTAGTGAGCTAGCTATCCGTGAATTTAGCCAAAGCAGCCCAGCAATCAATGGAGTGCGCTTGCCTACCTTGGGTGGTGGAGAGCGAGGCAAAGAGCATCGCGAGCGCCATGAGTGCGAACAGGCAGCGCAAGCGCCATCGCATTGGTTTCCGCTGCTCCATCGTGGGCTCCAGTCGAGCTTCTTGGCTGTGGGGGCTGTTTGCGGAAGGTGTAGAGCTGTGGAGTGAGTGGAGTGCGCGTGGGTGTGTGGGGGCGTATTGGAAAAAGATTCAAATGGCGTGGCGCGTCTCTCGTGGCTGTTGGCACCAAGAGCGACTCGTCCGCAATCACGACTTTTGGGAAATCTTTTCCAACAGCTCAGTTCTGATTCTGGGTCTAGCGGTTAATTATGTAGAAAGGCAGGATCTACTTTGGAATCAGATCGGAGTGCACCAGACACTGGAACGCGGCAGTTTAGCTGGAGCTGGCTGATTGACGAAACTCGGAAAGTGAGCACTCTTAAGCCGTTGTGAGGAGTGAGTGATCACTCCACCACCGCGTGCACGCATGGTCATTTTGCACACATGTTCAACTTTACAAGTCGCTGGAGAGTACCACCGATCATAATCGGACCGTGAGAACCCTACCAAGTTTGCGATTAAGGTTTCGATTATGAGGAGTAAACTTCACTTATGTGGACATAAGTGGAGTTTACCTGGAATCAGAGTCAAAACGCGGGACTCTATTCATTTGCTGACCGTTACCATTACGACTGTTGAAGTGACAAGCTACAGCAAACTTCAACGATCCATCAAAATCAATTCGCTGCCTTGGGTCAAAAACGATAACCTCCTGAGCTTAGAGGACCGGGTAGACGGACTTGGGGCCTATGATGCCGCAGGTGCCAGCGCCGGCGACGCCGCGCTTCAAGCGGATGTAGCCGTTCTCGCCCCACGCCGTGCCCCACGAGTTCTTGATCTTGAAGAACGGCGTGCGCGTCGAGTTCCCGCCATAGCCGACCGCGAGCACCGCGTGGTCCAGTTGCGAACTGCTGCACGACGACACCACGCCGCTCTTGTACTGCTTCCAGGTGTTGTTGCCCGCCGCGACGCCGACCGCCACGGGACGTCCGCTCAACGCAGCGATGAGTCCGCTCTCGGACTGAGGCACCTTGCCAACTTGCTGGATCTGCACTGGCTGCACAGTGCACGACGAGGTCTCGCAGGTGCCAGTCTCCTGCGTTTGGCCTGACTCGTACGGGTACGAGTCCTCGAGGCAGATGCCGTGGTTTTGCTGGACGTAGTTGAGTCCGTCGCCCGGGAAGCCGCCCTCGCAGCCGCCGGACACAGTGTCGCAGCTCAGCACCTGCTGCTCGGAGAAGAGCGTCAACGGGTTGCCCTTCAGGCAGTACGCGCTCTCAAGCGAAGCGACCGAAGCGAACGCCCAGCACGAGCCGCACTGGCCCTGATTCTTCACTGGCGCAACGCAGCCAGAGGTGGTCCAATCTTGGTCAGCTGCAGCAATGGTGGCATTGGCCAGTGGTTGGTCAATCGCTATCGTCTTGGCGTCAGGCAGCACGTCCGAGCCGCGCTGGAACGATTTGCCCAGGAACTTGGAAAACTCGTCGTCGGTCATGAGCGTGAACGGCGAGTCCGTCGAGAACACCGCATCCGGGTTCGCCTGCTGCACCTGCTCAATGTGGAGCTTGGTGAGGAAGAAGCGACGCAGCTGGTCTTCCTTGACCTCTTCCGCAGTCAGCAGGTGCTGCTTGGTGTCGGCGATGAAGTAGCCGTCCTTCTTGGCGAACGCCCCAGCAGCGCTCTGCTTCCAGGCCGCGAGCTCTTGCTCCAGCGTTGCACGTTCTTGGAGGAAGCGCGAGAAGTGCTCCTGCGAGAGCTTGAGCGACGAAGCGGCTTGAACGAATCTGAAGAGCAAGGCGAGTGCGAACAACGAGGTCTTCATGCTGGGGAAGTGGGGAGTGGGGGGCTTGAGTGCGAGGAGCTCTTGGGACTTGGATGGTAAATTTACAAATGAATGAAGAGGATCGCGATAATCTTGTGCTCTTGGCGTCCTTGAGGCAAGCAGACAGTGGGTCATCATTTTTCATCAAAGCTACGACGAGGAGGGTGAACAGAGATTGCCTCCTTTGCTCACCATGACCGGCCAGGGTACTTAGTCCAGGTCGACTTGCAGGTCCCACTGTGATCATGGCTACAAGGGTTGCACCTTGACACTATTGCCCGATTGTCGTGCACTCGATAGTCGCACACGCGGATCAGATTTCGTTAGGCATGGCTGCATTCAGGCGCCTGCGCCAACGACGTTTTGCCACTTTCTGAGTCACGCGAGCTTAAATAGCGGATAACTTAGCATCGCATCTTCAACTTGGCTTGCCTCTGGTGCTCTGGAAATTTCTTGCCTTCTTGACAGGATACGAAATGAGAGAGATGGAAAGCCTTGAATTGCCAACAGGCTGACTCTGGGCTTGAAATCGCAGTTGAGTTTGTCAACCGTTTGTGACATTGCCAGCACCATCCTTGACGCTTTTGTCCAGCTTGTTCGTTCGCAGCCTCGTTTCTCAGGCGCCACGAAACCCGAAATGGCTCGAAAGATCTTTATTCCGCCCTCATAATCCACAAATTTCAGTCGCTACCTCGTGACTCACTTGGTAGAGATTGGCGCCAGAAGAGCTCTTGGACAGCGCTATCACCATCTCTCTTGCAAGCAGCTGCAGACCTTGAAGTTGTCTTTGGAGTTGCCTCCCCGCTCTTCAAAAACTTTCGGTAGAAAACGCTCTTCGAGCAATGGCGGATCCTCGCTACACCAATCACATGCGCCAGCTTGGTGAACACGATGCGCTCGTCAAAGAAAACTTCGTGGACGTCGCCTCTTTGCTCAAGTGTGAAAGGGCTATTCTCAGACTTGACGTGGTGGTGAAAGGCGTTTCCGATCACCCAGTCCTCGTTCTTGTTGTCTCGGCATAGAGCTGCAACTTGGATGAACACGATCTCCTTTTCTTCTTCTTGTTGGCGCTGGGGTTTCACGTCAGAACGGTTGTTTTTCTTCTTTGTCTTTGCTTTTTCATGCTCCCCCGTCGCTCGGACCAGATTCACTTCGTGCACAGCTGGACAGAACTCGTGGTCTTGGATGCTAAAGATGGTGTATCCGCTCGAATCGGTTTGTTCCTGTGGGTTCTCTCCTTCATCCACGTGAAGCAGCCGACTTTTGTCGGTTTCCCTACTCAGAGTGAGTGCAACTGCAGAGTACAGTCTGCAAGGAAGAGCAGGGCACTGCTGCTGACGAATGCACGGAGCACACGCTGCATCAGGAACTTTGGAGTGCGTGGTACAAGCTCCAAGGTCTAGAGAGGTGTTCGCCAAACCCAGTTTATCGTGCAGATTCCGGCAAATCGTGGACGCTCCGAGCCAAACCACTTGCGTGACACCGACAGGAACCAATGTCTTCACCTCTCTAATGAACGGATCTTCTTGACGAATTCTGGACTCTGTGGTAATGTGGTGAATGTGACCCAAATGGCTGACAATCGATGAAAATCGTCAGTGAATACCAACTGTCCATGCATACAAGTACCATGATTTAATAAAATAATGACCGTACTTGTTCAATTCTCGCCGCGTACGAAACTCCACCTGTTCACACCCAGCGCGAGAGCAGCGAAAGTACCCGACCATGTGCTGGAACTTGGCGTTGGTCTCGCGATTCCATGGACTTTGTGGCGGCCAGTATGCGTGCATGTACTGATCCGTCAGCGGCGTGCCGACCGCCAGTCGCTCTTTATGCTCATGCGTGGATTTCTGGTGAAGACGCGCTGCCTCCATAGACCTGGCTCGCCCGAATCATCAATATTCACACAATCCAAAAGGAAAATCGTTAGTTAAAATGGAGTTAATTGCAGTACGAGTTGGCTTTCCGATACACAATTCAGGGAGGGCGTACGAGAAGCAGCGTCCGCATGCTGGGTGTCCGCAAACAAAAGCGCGCGTGCTGCGAGTCGTGATTTCAATGATGTCTTCGCATCTTCGCTCAACAGGCAGAATCTGTTTAACGAAGAAAAAGTGAGAAACACGTGAGATATACGAAAGTATGTAGGCTATTGTCATAAAATAAATGAAGAATACCTTGAGCTCGTAGATGAGTCGATGGATATCCTGCGAGGTCTGAATCCGTTTTCCGATATCTTCAATCGCTGAATCATCTCGGGAGACTCGTTTATCACCTTCTATGTCGGTCTTTTGTTGTACTGGTCCAACCAAATCCGTTGTTTCCGGTCGTTGGTTCCTGTTTCTCCTATGCGAAGAAGCAGCACGCTCTGCGCTCGCGCTTGTCGCCCCGAGAGCATACTCGAATCCGAGCTCTGTCATTCGCTTTTCGATCGCTGAAGCTCGCGTCGGAAGTGGCTTTGAGCTTACTACTCTCTTCAATTTCTTCTTCTCCCCGTTTTGCTGATTGAATCCAAACTCCTTGGTGTAAAAATCGAGCGCTGTAGGTGACAACGTCGACGACGGTGTTAACTCCTTTCGAAATTCGGTGTCCTTTCTCATAGTCCCGTAGCGAATCTCATCGACGACCTGCAGCCACGTGGTCTTCAACAAAGTGGAGTTGCGGAACACAAAATTCACAAAGTTGCCGTCGTCTACGAGGAGATCGAATCCCTTTCGGTCGTCGCGAAGGCGCTCGACAAGCGCACCAACACTGCCCAACGCCTTCGCACGCTCGCAATCTGTAGGATTGGACAACAAACTCTGCTGTTCCTGGAGCCTCGCGTCTCGAATGTCCTTCTTGAGCTCATTAATTGCCCATTGGATCTTTCTGCCGACTGAAATCCTTCTCTCTGGCGGCGGTTCCACCAACTCAGCATGCGTGATGGCGTTGAGACGGCTCGCATGCACGCGTTGTTCATTGTAGATCCGAACACCGTGGACAGTTACCAGCACCTACAAAGCAAAATCTAGGGTCAAGCAATACACCCAACCATATTCAGCCCACAGTTCAACAACCAACAAGACGTACCGGATAGTACTCCACATCGAACGTTGTGTCCTGCTCGCCCTCCACGTTGTCATTGATGCGAACGATCTTCCCCATGTGGTACGCTTTGCTTTTCTTGCCAGTGTTGAACACAGTGACGCGCGCAACTGATCCAACGGGGAAAGCGGCTTTCGAAAACGAGATGCGCTCCGATACCGAAGGAAGTTCCTTTTTCTTTGGCGATTGCGTCAGTGTCGGTAATGGTTTGGAGGGCTGGTTCTGCTCGACAAACCTCTCTCTCTTCCTCTCCTCTTGCTGCTCCTGCGTCAGACTCCACGCTCGCAGTCCGTCTCGGTCCTTGATCAGATCCAGAATGCTCTGATACTTGTACGCAAAACCCCGTCTAGCTTTGATGTCGTGAACAATGGGCTTCATGTGAAGCCGCCTCTCTTCGTGATACCCAAACGACGGGAGCACGAACTCGTAGTGCTCCTTGCCGACCGTCATACTGTCGCTGCTCTTGCCACTCGAATCTGTCGAGTCGATGCCGATCCACTCCCACCGTTTCAGCATGTTGACCCACTTCTCATTCGCAAAAATTCGACCCGTGTGCCCTCGATAGAGGCGCTGGATGGTCAGCACGCTGTAGTGCATGCGAATTCTGCGACTCGGGTACGAGTACGAGTGCGACGGCTGTGCCAGCACGACAATTTTCCCATACGCAAAACCGGTCTTGACGTTGATGAACCCAGTCACACTCAGGATCCCAGGGTCCTCTCTCCACATGTGGCGCGTCAGCCAGCCGCGCACTCGCCTCTGGATGGATTGAGCGCTGTTGTATTGCTTCTTAATCAATTGGTAGCGCTGGTGTCTACGCCACTGTCGCTGGATCTTGACAGCCGCCCAGAAAGTTTGCAGACAAATCGCGAATTCAAGCGCCTTTACCTCTTTCTGCTTCTTCCACCGCATCATCTGAGCGCGAAGCAGGCGACGCGCACGCAGCCGTCGGAATGCGTACAGCTTCTCTTCCATGTCCCTCAGATTCTCATCAGCTTCACGCTGCAGGTTCTTCATGTACTCCATCTCTTCTCGAAATGCCCACGCGAGAAGCCGCTGGCGGTAGCACCGATAATTGCGCTGTATTCGGATCGCAGCGCGTAGCTCTCGACACCACTTTCTCGCAAGACCGCCGCGCATGATGCGCTGGATGAGCGGCACAGCACGATGCACATTTTCGTGCTCGTGAAGAAACCGTCGGCGTCCCAAGAAGCCGCGAGCAAACTGCTGAAGCACCAAGCACGCCCTGATCCGTCTCAGGGCTTGTCGCTCAAATCGCAGCGCTCGCACTCGCCTGCGCGCTCGTTTGCCTCGAAAGATTCTCTGGATGCGGATCGCGACCACTCTTGCGCGGCGGAGAAACTGGATGCGCCAGATTGCTTCTTTCAGGAGCATCGACACTGGATTCGGATGATCGAGGACCGCAGCGATCGTCTGGGTTATCACGAGTTCCAGAAAGGATCCTGCCATGAACAGAACACGCTTAACCATCGACTCTTGCCCAATAGCAACACTGTCAAGTGATAAAGCTGAGAATGGCACAAACTCTGCCAATTGATCGTCTGGTGGAGGCGGTGGGTGCTTAGGTGCCAGTGGATGCCGCGTGACTGCCGCAACCACAACATCGCGACTGCATTCTTTGATCCCAGGCACATCGAATTCCGAGTCCACGAGCTTGCACGTGCCTCGCTCTTCGTAGTTCAAGGTGCTCATGTGGGCTTCCAGGTGGTTCCTGCACATGCCAAATTTGTTGAGACGATCGATCGACGGACACGGGTGGTCCTTCTTGCTCTTGCGTCCGTACTCCTTGATGCACCTCGGCGCGTGGAAACCACAGAATGAGAGATACGACCCGTTCATTGTCGGATGCATCAGTACACGGTTCGTGCAGCGCCAGATGTACGCCTTCTCGAAATGCTCCTTTTGCCAAACGCAAATACTCTTGGCTGTAAATTTCTTTCCGGTATCTCCACGATTTTCATCTCCATTCTTCTTCTGGGACGCCAACAGCGCGTCTCGCTGCACGTCTCGTCGGAGGTTCGTCGCACTCACGCCCGGAATTTTCATCGCCATGATTCTCGGAGGTGCCTTTTGCAGCGTCGCGCGTTGGGTTGTAGCTGTTACCTCGTAGCAGTGCAAGCACAACCCAAACTCGTTCGGGATCTCAATGGCTCTGCTTTTCTCCATCGGGTGCTCGGCGTAGTCGCACTCGCACGCATGCCATCTACAGAATCGCTTCACATTGTGCTGTATCTCTGTTTGGGTTTGTTGAGCGCTCGAGCCAGCAGACTTTGTAGGCTTCTTCTTGTCGACGGGGAAGTCATTCATGCAGTGATACGGCTTGCCGCCAATGCGATCTCTAGGATTAAAAATCAAATCGATTGGTCAGTACTAAGCCACGGCTCAACATAGCAATACCACAGATGCTGGAGTACCTCCAGCAGCACTGGTTCGCGCTCTCTTCCTCCTGTTGTCCGACGCTTTCTCCTCTTGCATGCAGAACGCCAGTCATCTCCTGCTCCATCGCAGTCTGGATGTCCACAAAGCGCGCCTTGAGCGCGTCCTGCACCCCATCCTTCTCGAACCGGGTCTTAATCGCAGCGTTCGTATTGGCCACACCCTGCTTCCACGTCCACTTGCCCTGCCCCTCGGCGTCGCGCTTCTTTTCGTTCCACTCGGAGAGCGTGAACGCGTCCTCGCCGTAGCCCTCGAGCGCATTGCGGAGCATGCGCTTGCCTTTCGTATTTGCTCGCGCTGCGGCGAGCGCTGTCGACATCTTGACTCTTAAGTCACAGATAGCCGGCTACTGGCGCTGTTGCATTCACTCGCCGACAGCTTACAGCAACAGATCACCACCACGAGTAAGAAGTTCCCATCATCTCTGGAGAAGTTGCACTGGGAGGTCGTCCCCGTAGCACTTGTCGGTGTCTGGTGCTGTTATAAAACAGGGAAATTGGATTAGATACGACCCTTGGAGTTATCAGCAACAAAAGCACCAATTCTCGAACAGTTTCGTCAGTTCCAAGTAAAGGAAGCAATCGTCATATATCAGCACCACAGAATGCACGCAAAATGAATCCACAGCTCCCTTGTCCGCTTGATCCGCCGGCATGCGAAGCCTTGGTCGATTACTGTTATTCTGCAGCCTTCCGTCCCGTGGGTTCGTTCTTATCATAGCCACGAGTGAATGAGTTGACGGCATGACTGGCCCGACCGATTCTTCTCTCTCGCGCACAATATCAACCGATTCGGCTAACTGTTCCCGCGGCGCCGTCAAAGCAAAAGTAATTGCAGATCGGCTCGTCCTTCTGGGAGATCGCCTTGACGATCTCCTGGCCGAGGATGCCGGCTAAGATGGCGCACACTGGCACGAGGTCAACGCCCGACACCTCCGCAAGAGAGCTAAGATATTGCAGTATAATACACATAAAAGAGATGTCAAAACTCTACAACAAGCTTCAACAGACTTAGATGGTGGCGATAAATGAAGTACCTGAGCTCTTCAGCTGAGAAGAAGTCGGCAGCGAGCCCCTTCGCTTGTAGTTGCGCCTGGGCGAACGTCACAAAGTCGCCCGCATCCATCGATGCGACCTCACTCACGCCCTTCTGCGATGTGTACTCTTGAAGCACTGGTAGCAGAGAAATGGCCGACAACCAAAGATTATCAGCCATGGCACACAAAGGAACCAAAACAACTCAAACATAACGTACACTGGTGCTTTATGTAGACCTTTGGGATCTGCGGTCCTCGTTTACGCACGCTCTGGAGCGTGCTCCACTGGATCTGGTTCGCGTCTGCGAGCGATGGGAACTCCACTGTGATCGGGTCGCTCGCTGGCGCTGGCGCCGCACCAGACGTGCCAGCGGGCGTGCGACGGTACAGGTGTTTGCCGAGATCCACAAACACGACGCCGTCAAAGCCGAACGAATGCGCCGTGAAGAACGCGATCTCGTGCGCACGCGAGAGCGCATCCAGTCGCAGCTACATGTACACAACAAGGTTAGTCATTCTAATGTAAACCCAACGCATCGCCTACTACATTGTATGAAACGTACCTCTGCCTCCTTCTCAGCGCCGATCAAACAGATCACCGTGAACTTTTGGAAGAAATCGTCCGAGAGGTCGCTCAGTGAAGCGGTCTCGCACTGCACTTGCACTAGCGGGTTCAGCTCCTTGACCTTCTCGAGACTCGCCTCTGCGCGCTGGTTTGTTACAACCATACAATAATTAGTTAGCGTCAGTATGTACATACACATACACACGAATACACAACAGCCGACTCACGTTCTTTTCGACGTCACTCTCAAAGAAGAAGAACTGCGTGTCTACGACGCCCTGCGTCACTGCGCGCGGGTCGTGCACCGTCACGTTCATGCCCGAGAGCACGAGATTCTTCACGAGCTCCGAGCCGAGCGCCGAGAGCCCCGAGACGAATACCTGCGAGTTCTGCAGGCGCTTCTGTGCTTCCACGCCCCAGAGGCGCATCTGGCGGTCGTACACGGCCGCCTCCGCCGCGCTGAACGTCGTCTGCTCCTGGTCCACTTCCATGCCTCCGCTCATTCTGCTTTTAATTGTTTTCTGTTGGATTTTGGAAAATGGACAGATCCGCACGTGCCAAAATAGGAGCGTTCAAACCGATGTGGACCACGTTAGTTTGGTTGTATTATGTGGTGTACACTAATTGGAAGCGAAAAAATGTAGCCATGTGTGATGAAGAGATCAGGGAAGGAAGGCTGGATAGATCCAATGCATTCGCTTATATTTGACACATATACAATGGAACCGCATGTATTTGACAAAAAAGGTTGCGCCAAGAGAGATCATGCGGCCGCTGCCGCGTTCTTCTGCGCCTGCGTGAGTTTGCTCGCAGACGTGATGAATGGGCACACCTCGGTGAGCGAATGCAGTGTCGCTTCATCCACGTACGCGCCTTCCATGTCCACACCGACTGGTTCGAGCACGTCGTAGTTCAGTTCGAGAGGAGGAGCACTGCTGTCGCCTTCACTTCCTTCTTCTAGTAAGCTCAGGTTGGTGATCGCAGGGTGTGATGACTCATACATAGGCTCGTAGACACTCAGCAAGCGGTTGACATTGTCGAATCCACGGCCAAACATCCCCTCGCCGTTGTCGTAGACTCTCGTGGACCGGAGGAACAAATGCATGAACACGCCTAGTCCCGTGGCAAAGTTCGCCCAAAAAGTGCCTCGTTCAACGCTGTCGTCCTGAAGAATGCTCGTGTCGATCTTCGTGTTGTCCAGGCAGCACTTCGCGAGCTCGTCCAGGGTGCTTGGCCACGCGTACAGGGTCACCGAGCTGAAGATGAACGAGTTGCCGTAGACATGAGCGCAGTGGCCCGCCACCTGTTTCGCCTCAGGGTCGTAGTGGTTCGAACCGACGTGCACAAAGTGGTTCAATGTGATCCCATTCTCTCGAGAAGAAGCGTTCTGGAGATCGAGCACATCTTGAATCGAGTCGATGGGGTCATCGGGGTCGACTTGAGCCATCAGCAAGTTCGCGAGCGGCATCTGGCACTCGACCGAGTCATCAAACTCGAGCGCGATTGTTGCGCGCGGGAGCCCCTGCTTGTGGTACAGCTCTGCGATACACGTCTGCGTGAGCAGTGCTCCCAGCCGGACGCGCTTCAGCGCCGCTTCGTCCGAGTTGTCGACGCCCGGTGGTGCGTCAAAGCCCCGCGTCGCATTCGGCTCTTGCTGGTAGTGGAAGCGCGCGAAGTGCTTCGTGTTTGGACGCGCGTAGCGGACCGTGAGCACGCGCGCAAGAGAGCCGCGGACGTGGAGGTGGATGTCGTGCTTGCCGGGTCGTGGGAGCATCACGAACGCCTTGAAGTGGCCCGTTTCCGGCACCACCGGCCACGAGAACACACTTGCGTCTGGTGCTTCTGCCGCCAGCCCTGCGTCGATGAACTGGACGGGCGGGCCATCAGCAGCCAACACGATGTAGCCCTCCACGAGCACGAGTGGATACAGCAGCCGCTCGTTGTCTCGGAGGTTCGCGATCTCCACGCGAATTGCACTGGCGGCTTCCGTTACTGCTTCTGTCGTCTCCATCACGGCGCGTTTTTCGAAATGAGAAGGTTGGGATGCAATGCTTAGAATAATGAGCAGCTCAACACATTAACCCACATGAGTTGAGTCAAATCCCGCTGGCTGGGTTGATGTGAGAGGTTACCCTATAATCCATGTCATAGGCGAACCCAATGTACACACGATACTACTAAAACCTTTCAAAAATGATGACACCGCCTTTGACATGCATTTCGTAAAAACAGATGATATCCCAAATATGATGTGGGTCACTTTAATTTGCTTTTTTCGAACTCGTTTTGGAAGCGCTGACCAAGTGCACATTTATACCAGTGCAGCAACTAAACACGGTTAGTCCGAGGATACCTCCGCGGTGATCGTGGGCATGTAAGTAAGATTGCGATATGCAAATACGACTGCAATGCGTAAGGGGTGAAAGATTAACGTGGGCTTCAGCTAGATCATTCGAGCAGTGCGATACCCCTTCTTTTTTCACTATCACTAAAAGTGCAAAATAGACATCACTTTATTTTATCACTATCAAAATCAGTGTTTGCAAGGCATTCCTTTATTTTATCACTATTACTGTTTGGATTGAACCACATCAACGCGGTCAACAACGTCATGCTCGTCTTCAAGTACCGCCTCTGATGCATCCACGATTGCAAACTCTTCGATGATATCTGCCACCGCGTTGGTTGGGGACTGTATGTCAGGAGGGCGCATTGACGCGACGCCAGTCGACAGGTTTCTCCATTAGCAGTTTGGATTTGGATCTGTGAGCTGACAACACGGGCAAATCATTGGTTGGCTATCCTAATTTTCCTAGTTTAAATCGAGCGCATCTAATTTTATTTATGCGCGTAATTACGCATATGTGCTGAAAGTGCTTCAAATAGAAGGCGCCTCCTTTGACATGCATTTTAGGGTATGTGAGAATCAGAAATTGTGCATACGATTGGCTGAAAAGGTGCAACGGGCGTACTTAATGTGTGCACACACATTTGCACCCACTTCACTGCATAATTCGAACAACAAGCACATGCACTAATTTTCGAGGCGAGTTTCATGCAGCTGCTGCGCTTTTTCTCGGCTCGAGACTGCTGCTTCGCCGTCTGCTGCGCGAGATGATCCACGCGCACTTGACCACCAGCGTGTCGATCGAGAGCTCGTCCAGGTACACGTGGTCTTGATCGTCTCCGCCCGCGCCAACAGCTACAAGTGCAGTCGGGTCCAAGAGCGAGAAGCGTCCATCGCCGATTGGATGCGAGAAAGTTGACACGTGCACGAACGCAGTCGGCTCCAGGACAGCGAGCAGCCGGTTGAGCTGATGGAACTGAGGACGCATGATGCCTTCGCGCTGATCTGTCAGTCCAAAGCTGCTCCCCAGCAGCTGCAACAGCCGACTGAGCGCGGACGCGTACTTGGTCCAGTAGCTGCCGCGACCAGCGCAGTCACGAAGAAACACTTGCGGCAAGAAGCGCGTGTTGTTCAGACAGCACGCGGTCAGTTCGCTCAGCGCGCGCGGCCACGTGTGCAGTCCGCAGGATCCGAAGACCACCAGGTTGCCATCCGCCAGCTCCTTGTGTCCAAAGATCTCGCGCGTGCGGCTGTCAAAGTGCGCGCCACCGAGGATCACCACGTGCTTGATGCTCAGCTGGCTCGTGCCGTTGTCATTGTATCTATTACTGCTACTGGTATTATCGCCATTGGTATGCCGAGTCGTCTCTGTGCACGCTACGTCCTGCCGCACCCGCAGCAGGAGCTCATCATCCTCCATGGTGCGAGCGTGTGCAGTCGAGTACTGCGAGCGCAGCAGATGCACGATCGGCAGTCCATCGTCCCCAAGCTCGAGCGCGAACGTTCTTCTCTGGCAGCCCGCTTGACTCAGTAGCTCTGCGAGCGCGGTCTGGAGGATCAGCGCGTTGAGCTTGATCCGATCGATCGCGGCGCTGTCCGAGTTGTCGACGTCTACAGGTGCGTCAAAACCCTGGTTGCTGTCCAGCGGCTTCTGGTAGTGGAAGCGGACCACGTACTTTGTCGGGATCGGCGCAAACCGGACGTTGAGCACGAGCGCGGCGGACGCGATCTGCAGGTGGATCGCGTACGCTCCGGGCTTGGGGAGTAGCACAAACGCCTTGAAGTGACCTGTTTCAGGGACTACGGGCCAGCAGAGCCCTCCTCTGTGATTGGGGCTGGGACTGTCGTCTCGTTCTCTCATAGATGCCTGGATATAGGGACAACCACCACCGCTGATATTGTTTCTATTGCTGTTACTGCTTCCTTGCTTCACGGGCATGTTCTCGACCCAGCCTTCAACCATCACGAGCGGGTGCGTCACGGCCTCGTTCTCTCGCAGGTTCGTGACGGTGATGCGCATGGGCTCCGCGGCGTCGGCGTCCTGTGTCGTCGCGATCGACGTGAGCGACTCGAACGTCTGCGCGTACTCGTCGTGAGCGTCATTCCCTCTGTACCCCCCGCCGTGGCGCTCGACGACTTGGATTGTACTGCATGTGCTGCCCATGTATGTGTGGACCTTGTGATCTTATCGTTCGGCTTCGACTGGAGGGGGCGAATCACTTGTGGTCGGCACAGTCGCGCAACGTTCGATGGTGGGGTCGCGTCCCATAAGTTATCGTGCGCCTGACTGACTGGAACCTCTTTAAACGCAATCGGCGCTGATTCGCTCGCTGCTTTTCACGCAGCTGATAGTGAAGAGGCGGGTCAACTGATGATTAGCTCACGGCCGACATACATATGAAATATGAACACCACCACCGCTCATATCTCATATAGAGAATACCACTGCGGAAATGCTCAAGACCGATGGAGGTCAGATACAGTTGATAGGTTGGGGATCTGAACTTCTACAGTGGCGTCCAGATTGGCGCTGAGCTTCTTGAACATCGCAAGTTGCCATGATGTCATCCAAGCAGGTGTCAATACAAGAATGCGTGGTATCAGATGGTTGAAAAGATCCAGCTGAAGGTATCAGATGAAAATTCTGATACCGCCAAGTGGTCCACGCGATCTGAACTCATTTTCTGCGATTTTGTTGACGTGCTCATTTCTATCAAGCCACACGTCAAGAAGAAGAACAAGAGGCTGAGAACGATGTGGACGAGCAGCGTGTTGTGGACGCTCGCAGCCACGGTGGGCGTCGTCGCAGTCGCACTCTACAAGCTCTTTGGACCCGGCATCGACCCGCACAATCTGCGCGCATTGCACCCGCTCACCGAGTTCGAGCAACAGTTCCTCAAGGAGCACATCGCGCGCGGCGCAGAGGAGACCGGGTTTCTGCAGCGGCCGCGGCCGCGCAACCAGGTCGCGCGCATCTTCTACCGCTTCTGGCTGCCCAAGCACCTGGACACGCATGCGACCGCGAAGGGCGTGGTGGTCGTACTGCACGGCATGAATTCACACAGCGCGCGCAACAACACGTTCATGGTCGAGCTGCTGCGGAGCGGCTTCGTGGTCGCCGGGATCGACCACGAGGGCATGGGGAGAAGCGACGGTCGTCATGGGTACTTCTCCAGTGTGAACCACCTCGCAGAAGACGCGATCGAGTTTATTCGAGTGGTGAAGGAGAAGTACAAGGGTCAGAAAGTGTTCCTGCACGGCGGGTGAGTGCTCGATCAAGTTTGTCAGTACCAATCATCGCATCAAGCGTACTGACTTTCTCTATGTATTCACAGCTCTCTGGGTGGACTGTTGGTGCTCCATATCCTCACAAAGGTCGACAAGGACTTTGTCGACGGCGCGGTGATCTTGTGTCCTGCGGTGCAGATCCACGAAACCTCGCGCCCGTCCGTGGCGGTGGAGAAAATGGGCAAGTTCCTGCGCTCCGTGGCGCCAAAGATTCCGTTTGCGCGCGGCAACCGCGGCAAAAATAGCTCTCCGGAGGTCGCGGCGCTCGTGGATGCGATGAAACGCTCCGACCCGCTATTCTACAATGGCCGCTTGCGTATTGGTACAGGGCTCGCGATTCTGGACGCGCTCGAGCAGATCCAGGACAAGTTCCACCTGATCGAGACGCCGTACCTGCTGCAACATGGGCTGGCGGACCAGGTCTGCCACATTTCTGGCTCCGAGGAGCTCCACAACAAGACGAGCAGCAAGGACAAGCAATTCAAGGCGTACCCCAACGGCTCGCACGACCTGAGCAACGAACCGCCGCACATCCGCAATGCTGTCGTGAACGACTTCGTCGCATGGCTCGAAGAGCGATCCGCAAAGTAGTGATTGCAAGGCGAATATGATCTAATGTTAGGCGGTGGGCGGGACTGCTGTTTGTGGAGAGAGAAATATAAAGTTTTCATAAAGTAATTAAGTCCGAATCGTTGTGCCTCATCTTCTTCTTAGACTGCCGTGGTCACCTGGCTGGCTGCTTTTGCACAGCACTTCTTGAGGATCGCGCGGCCGTAGGGGATGAATGAGGCGCCGTACCAGAGCATCGCGCAATACTGCACGATGACGAGCAGCATGACGAGCGGACCGGCTTTTGGGAACCCGAACGCGATGATGAGCGTGCAGATCATGGCGCCAATCCAGATGGAGCACGCAACGCGGCGGATCGGCATACACATGACCTTAAGCTGCCGCTTGGGTCCCACAAGAAAAAGCGAGCTGCCGATGCTGCAGAGGTTGCCGACCGTGTAGAAGAAGCCAAACTGCTTGACGTGCTTGGGTCCGCCCCACATCATCAGCGTGGACATGAAACCGCAGAGCGCGCCGAACGCGTAGCAGCCGATCGCGCCGTAGAGCCGCTGGCGCTTCGTAAGTTTGCACTCGTCCGCGATTTCGTCCAGCAGGCCTTCCTCCTCCTGGTTCTTGGGCGTCGACTGACCCTCGAGGTCGCTGCTGCTTCCGCTCTCGGACGCGGTCTTGCCTGTGCTGCTCACGGAGCCGCTCGAGAGTACTTTCGGGATCTTGATGTTGAGCGACTCGGCGGTCGAGCGCGCCTTGCTCTGCAGCACGACCGAGCCTTTCTGCGTCACGTCCTTGAGAGATGCCGCCTTCTCCATCGCGAGCGCCGCGGTCTGCGCCGACTTGGTCTTGAGCTGCCCGAGCATCTTGATGGCTCAATGTGATTCAATTGGCCGAGTGTGTCAGCTGTGCAAGCCACAACAACAAGAAAAGGAGAAAGTTCAGCATGGTATTTTATTTCCAGCCAATCAGCGCTCCTAAAATTAATTTACAGCCAATTGAAAGCTGACATATCATCATTTTATCCAATTAGAGCGCATCAAAGAGGTTCTAAAATAGAATCCTATATAACGTGTACCACGCCACAAATATTGTTTTTAGTGTGTCAAAATCCTAGATATGGTGTCGTGTGGGTTGACATTTTCCATCAAGCTCACCCAAAGTGAAGCGATCAGATCATTTTATTGCAAGGGCAAGCAAGAAGAGAAGCGTGAAGCAGCAGGGCAGGGCGAGACAACCACCAAACATGTCGGATTCCGAGGAGTACGAGTACGAGTACGACAGCGACGAGGCGTACAACAGCGACGAGCAGCTCGAGGGATCGGACGCCGAGGCCGACGACGGCAAGAACGCCGCGCGCGAGACGCTCATCGAGCTCGAGAACACGTTCTACGAGGCCGAAGATTTCCGCCAGCGCGGCGACTTTGCGAACGCGCTGCAGCTATTCCAGAAGGTTGTGGAGCTCGAGAAGCCGATACTGGAGCAGAGCCCCGAGAGCATGAAGTGGAGCTTTCAGGCGTATGAGCACATCGTCAAGATCTGCGTGAACAGCAGCAAGTGGGATGAGATGCTTGTCAACTACCAGCAGATGCTCGCGTTCCTGCCGTTTGTCACGCGCAATGAAAGCACGGACTCGATCTCGTCGATCTTGGACGTTGTGTCGTCACACACGGGAGTGGGGAAGCAGGAAAGCGCCAAGTACTCGTCGAAAGTACGTATCATACATGTGCATGTACAGTAGGAGATACAACGTCTGTGTATCTTTCCTTTGGATTCCTAACCTTGTTGCGCCTGTAGATGTACGAAATCACGCTCGAGCGACTAAAAGACGCCAACAACGAGCGCCTCTGGTTCAACATGAACGTCAAACTCGGGAAACTGTATCTAGACATTGGCGACTATGCCCAACTGCGCCGACTGCTCGACCAGCTGTACGTGTACTGCCAGACTCCAGAGGGCGGCAATGACCAGAGTAAAGCGACTGCGCTGCTGGATGTGTACTCGCTCGACATTCAGGTAATAATTGCTTCTGTGCTGGCTAGTGTTCGCACGATGCAGTATCCAATATGCACTCACTCACTAGTTCACTCCTACCTACTACAGCTGTGTGGTGCGACGAAGAACAGCAAGAAGCTCCGAGAGATTTACCCAAAGACGCTGGGGCTGGACGCTGCAGTTGCCGATCCTCGAGTCATGGGGTACGTACTTGTAGACTTGGCTAGACTGGCGAAATGGTTATCATCAAATATGCAATTTTGGATCGTGGCATTTCTTGCAGTGTCGTTCGCGAAGAAGGCGGGAAGATGTACCTGGAGGAGAAACAGTGGATGCTCGCGTACAACGAGTTCTTTGAGAGTTTCCGCAATTACCAGGAGGCGGGCAACGCGCGCGCGACACAGTCGCTCAAGTACGTCGTGCTCTCGAACATGCTCGCGAGCTCAGACATCAACCCTTTCGACTCGCGTGAAGCCAAAGTGTACCAGGACGTGGAAGAGATTGGCGCGATGCTGCTGCTGCGTGGCGCGTACGAGGCGAACGACATTGTGCAGTTTGAGAAAGTGCTCAAGAACCCAAAGTACAAGTTGCTGAGCGACCCGATCATGAACAAGTACCTGAATCCGCTGCTGCGCAACATCCGATGCCAGGTCATGAAGAAGATTGTGCGACCGTACCAGATCATCCAGATCGCGAGTCTAGCGAAGGCGATGAACATCTCGCATCGCGAAGTGGAAGAGATCGCAGTGGGGCTGATCCAAAACGACGAGCTCGACGCTCGAATTGACCAGAAGAAAGGGCTGCTGGCTCTGCAGACACTGCAAAAGTACGTTGCTTGGTGGTCGTTTCTGATGTACCATGGCCTGGGCTGTGAATCATTAACCTTGTCGTTCCAAAATCCCTATTATTGCAGGAACCGTGACTCGAACAAACTCTTTGACGCGCTCAACAGCTGGACGATCGCGCTGGACCGTGCGCACACTGTGATCGCATCGCGTGTCACCGCCCAGCATTAACCAACCTGATGGACAGATTGGTCAGCAAAGTTGCGTGGCAGAGTCACATCATCATCTGCCAAACCGGAGCGAAGAGAAATTGAATCGTAGAACGGTTCTATCTATTAAATCTGTGTGGGTTTCTTATCAAACTGGTGATGCCGCTGGTGTCTAACAATAGTGATTGCTCTTATAGATGGATGGATACAGCAGCACTTCGCGAGAGGTCGAGTGCCCCGCTTTTGTGTGTTTATTGGTTCAATGGTGTCGCGTGGATGCGGATCACGGGGTTCGCGATCACATTGCGGCTCTGGATGAGCTTGAGGTCGCAGTTCTTTCCGCCGAGCTTCAACGTGATGCAAAGAACGTCCTGGATCGTCGAGATCACGCTTTCCAGCACGCGCTTGAAGTCGTTTGGATAGCGATGGAGCCAAGCGAGCAACAGCGCAGCAAACAGGTCGCCCGTACCGGTGTAGTAGCTGTCGATCCACGGGAATCGGATCTCGTACTGTTCGTACGTTTGCAATTCCGCATTGTCGCCAACGACTCTGCTGCCAATCACCAGGAGCTCGCGTGGCTTGCCAGACTTTGTAGCCACTTCTTCCGCACCTGCTTCTTCGAAACTCGAGATCACAACGACCCGCGGACCGCGCGCATGCAGCTTCTTGCACGCCTCGAGCGCGTCTGCGACTGTTTCGAGCTTCATCTCAGCGAGTAGCTCGCATTCGAACTGGTTTGGCGTGAGCACGTCCGCGATCGGCACGACCTGTGATCGGTACACATCCACTGCAAAACGACATCGACAATTTTGCACAGTGCGGTTAGATCCATGCAGGTACTCTATACCGAGCACAGTTACTTAGACTATTGGAGCACAAGCAGCCAAACGTACCCAACTCCATCGGAACGTAGAGCTTTCCGAGGTCACCGAGCACCGGGTCGCACACATACATGAACCTCTCCGGGTAGGTCTGCGCCACGCGGAGGCGCTGGTAGACGCGCACAATCGCTTCCAGCAGCGTGATCGAGCCGACGTAGCCCGTGAGCAAGTGTGTGTGCGCGTCCTTGAGTAGGTTATTGTGCTCCATGCCGTCAAGCAGGTCGTGGAGGTCGTCGCCCGTGAGCCGCAGGTGCTTGCCGGAAAAGTGCGCGTAGCCCGTGTGGTTGGAGAAGTGCACACTGTTGATGATATCGACGTCCATGCCCAGCAGCTGCAGCGGGAACACGGCGCTCTTGTTGCCCACGTAGCCCTGCACGACGTGGGACTGGATGCTCAGCACGCGGCCGCCCACGTCGTCCGGGATCAGCGCATCGATGTCCGACATGTCCGCCATGTATGTTCACCACCGGTTCGGGTTGCGTGATGATCTTGTTGTTGTTCCTTGTGTTCTTCTTCTTGGGTTGGCTTTTCAACCACACCATGGTTACATTAAATATCCTTAACAGAGGGCTGTCGTTGTTTAAATAGCATGCCACTATAGAGGGGATTGAGTAAGCTGGCGACGTTTCGCGGCTTGAATGAAACAATTTGAACGGCTTGATCATGATCATGAGTTCACTGACGATTTGCTTGGTTGACTGCCTGCTAACCACATATCCACCACTGTGTCGCAGTGACTATGCAAGCACTACTGGGACGCGGCAGCTGTATATAAAGGATACCACCACCACACAATAGCGCGCGCCGACACCATTGCCATGTCTAAAGGTATTTGACGAAGGAAAGGCGCTGATGTTTGCTGCTGCTGATGTCACTGGCGACTCGTATCGATAACAGGGTCGGATGATGTGAGCTTTGTTGATGGACCCATCGGCATTTGCGTGTGTGAGTGCTCCAACAAACAAGTGGCGGAGCCTCATACTGCTGAAAGAGGTGGTGTTTATGCCCCAGCCGAGGGCTTCACAGGAGGACGAGGGCAACAGACTGATGAAAGATTGAGAACAAGGAGCTGCTGCTACTGTGTCAAACGTGAAGATGCTTCCACTGGAGTGAAACATCGCAGGGAAGCTGGTCGGAACACACAAATTGGCGAGCGCGATGTCATCTATCCAAATGCGTTCAGATGGACAAAGAGAGCGACGCAACGCGCAAGCAAGCGCCACGGTGGAGAGAGCCCCGAGGAATGGAAGAAAAGCGGGTTTCCATGCCCTCATGTGTTGTGTGCCGCCTTGCATTTGCGAGCTCTGTTGCGATGATCGATTGGATCTTCTTGGTGCCATCGTGCTACTGAAAAATCACATTTCCGTGCGTGAAATGTCGATCCGGTTTTGGGATTTGAGAGGCGCACTCGGAAAATGCTCAGGAAGATTTCAGCTCTTGGTGTCAAATCCTTTTATATAGTTGATATCTGTGTATTTATCGTTGGTATGATAAAAAAACATGAGTAGTGGCATTTATTTTGGGCAACATATGGTTTAGCTGCGATACTGGTTACAAGAGGCTGATGACGTATAAAACCGTCCAGATGGTTTGGGTTTCCGCTTTACCAGCTGGTCGTACTTATTCGAATCGTGTACTGTACTACTATTTCAGACTCAAACGTGAGCCAAATGAGCTTGTGGGACTGCTATCCGTCTCTCTTTCCTTTCTTTCACCAGAAACGAGCCAGACCGCAAAGCGTAACGGTTCGAAAACCCCATACAAAATCTATTAGGGTCCACGAAGCGGATTGGCTCACGACAGCAAGCACTCACAAAGCAAGAACCAAGCCAAGCAGGAAAAAGAAAGAAGAATAGAGAGAGTCAGAACGCGCCATATAATCTCCAAGTCACGCGCCAGTCTCTTGTGTCACCTGCCCATCTGGCAGGCACGTCCCTACGGTCCCCAGCTAGCGTCCGCCTCGCCGAAATACACCCACACACTCACACAGTCAGTTAGAAGAGATCAGTCAATCTCTTCAGACAGACTACCCCACGCGAGTCAGCATCATTCACTCACTCGTTCACTTTCCTACAGAAAAGCAGACGCACACATGAAGCCCCGCAGCATGCGCGCCGCCACCGCGCTCTTATGGGTGGCCCTCATGGTGGCACTGCTGGCGATCGCCGGCGTTCACGCAGGTATGGAGAGTTCGGACTGCGAGTGAATGCGTCCACGAGTGGTCTTTTACTAACTTACGGCTGTCTCTCTTATGTGTGTTTAATTCATGCAGACGACGCGACCGCGTTGAGCAGCACGTCCAAGATCACACCGTCGCCTGCGCTAGCGGAAGCCATCGCGAACGGAGAGGTGGAGGAGCCGCCTGCGTTCACCGCGACACCCGTGGAGGTCGACTCGTCGCTCTTTGGCTCGCAGAGCGGAGGAACACCCCCAGCAGCAACATCATCGTCGACCACTTCAGATTTGACGTTCACACCGACGCCAACAGTCACCAGTGGAGGGGGAGAGACCGCGGTAGACACGTTCCAGAGCTCCAACGCGATCTCAAACGGCAGCAACAGCAAGCTGAAGTCGTCAAGCGTTTTCCTGATCGGTGGAGCGTGTATGGGATGTGTTGGCGTGATCGTGGTTGCCGTCATGTTCAAACGAAAAGCCAACAATACGGAGGAAGACGACCAGCAGCAGACACATGACCAGCAGGAACAGCAGCGACGGACTACGACGTGCATGTTTGAGAACGCCGACTTCACGCCCGGTAAGCCTTCGATGGACGCGATTCTGCAGGACGACCGGTTGACCACGGGCAGTTCCGCCGCGATGCTGCCGGTGTTTTCTGCAGCTGACCGCATGGATATGAGCCATGGAGTCGTGCGCCTCTCGTCTCCGTTTGGAGCCAAGGGCGTCCGTATCAGCTCTCCTGCTGGTCGTGGCGTCAGTACAACCGGCAACATGGAGTTCAACGCTGAGCGAGGGGGCTCTGAGCTCGAGTTCCTCGCTCGCAGTACCGCCGGCACTTCATCTTCTGCATCCACCGACCATGTCGTGCAAGTCAAGACGACAACGGAGTCAGAGCTCTAAGACTCGACGGAAAGTCATCCCGCGAGCTAGCGAGCATATCAGTCAGTGTTCCACCGCTCCACCATTTTATCTGACGAGTGAGCGAGCGAGCTTAGAGTATCAGCAGGACCAGTTGTGCGGACGCAAATCAATACCCCGTTGTGTCCAACCTGGTCTCAAATGCGTCTTCCGTCGAGCGTCTACATCCTCCAGCCCACCCACCAGCAACAGCAACACCAACACCGCCGCCATCTCCGCTCGTCTCACAATGTCGTCTCGTCGTCGCTGTTTTGTCTTCTAGCGCTCGGAGCCTCCCATTGTTTTTTTATATTTCGAAACAACTCTCAGCATAACGAACTACCACATGAGTGATTTTTGAAAAGAGCTCTCTTTGAAGCACAAATCCACTTCTACTCTCTCACGAGACAGCATTTCTGCTTCGCAATGGAGAAACCTGGCTATTACGCTTCAACTTTTAACGTCACTTCGTAAACAAAACGCTGATACTGTTCACAGTTCATGCTCGAATTGAGCGCTACACTGTGAGCTCGGCATCGGTCTCTCATCAGTAGTAACTGATCTAGTTTTTGCTGAAAGCGCAGATGACACCGTTTGGATTCGTCTTCGACGTTCGACCGAGTTCACGTTTTTCGAATTGTTCCACCTGGAGCCTGAATTCTCAGTTGTTTCTCGCCCAATTCAATGAACTCTTCGTAGTTGAGCGCAGCATCGCTAGTCTTTCTCTTTCTTTAGAGGAAAATCTGCTGTGTGGCTGATGGAGTCACGTTCAGCTGTAACTGGCCTGGGGTCGAAGCGAAGGAGACAAATGGGCATCACAAAGCGCAAAGCTTTACTTTCTCTCTTTATGCCGGCCTTTCACTCCACAAGTGGTACGAGCACCTTGAGGTCCACGGGCGCGATCGTGAAGGCGTCGATAATTTGGTCAGCAATCGTGTCTTCTTACTGGACTGGGAGGAGATCGTGGAATGAGCTTTTGAGGTGGCTTGACAGCCACAGGCAGGCTTTGGTAGTACTATTATCTGTCACCTTTGGAGGTCTGATCGTATGTTACTTTACCATCGACCTTGGAATTAGAAATGCTATTTACTATAGTATTACGTTGAGGCCACAATCTATCGTATATTACTATAGTACTATTGAACTAACGGATTTGCCCGTATAGGAGCCCTTACCCGAATAAAAGCTTTTCGATAATACCAGTGTGAAACAGTTTTCGCTTACAAATTTCTTTATAAAAATGTCGTCGCCACTGATGAAATTCATTTTTGGGGGTATTGAAGCCTGCTATACAGTCCGCGACAATGGTCCGTGAACAAGGTCGATTCTTCTCCAATCGGAATCAATTTTTCGTCTTTTCTGACGAGATAAAGACAGAATTGTAACCAATCGCGAGATCATTACAGCTGTTCAAATCCGAGTCGATAAATCGATTTGTGGGCACATTTATAGTAACAAATCAAATTTTGGGAGGCGACACATTTCGTGAACATGAAT
>JALBZB010000315.1:0-33258 GCA_038050625.1 Pythium sp. MPC-2022a
AATAGCTTGACCGCAAAAGGGCTGGCCCCTCTGGCAGATGAGAGAGTCCCACCCATCATAACAAGTTAGGTGCTTTTGCCCCCCCAGTGGATATGGGGAGGTGATTCAGTAAGTTGGCTTCTAAAGCTGGCTTCTGTGACACGTGGATATTTACATCACAATATTACAATATATTGTCAATACATTGAAACAATATTATTATACAATAAGCCACAATATCTATAATTATTACTGCTTGATAATTTAGACACCAATTAATAATACTATTATTATTGTGCGGTTCACTGATCTCAAAGAGTCTTTGAGAGTCGACGCTCAAGAGATTTTTACAAGTTGTGATTATTTCTGACTTTTGAAATGACTTGGCGTTTGTATTATCAACTTCATTTTTTCATGGAGCGTTTGAAAAGCCATACAAAAAAGAAGTCATTTTCAAAAATCAGAAAATGAGCATCAGTTGATTTTTGTCCACAATCTCAACAAATCACCTGATTATTAAATCATGTGAATCATGATTGAATTGAATAGAAAAATCTGGTGATTATTGCTTGACACATTTTGGAGGTTGAAGCTGTTTAACGTTGACTCGACAGCGACAGTCCTCCTCGGACGAATAGCTGTGATAGCGTCTTGACTTCTTCACACTTCGAGAGATGGAGATTGCTGGTGGTCGCATGTGTACACGCCATCATCGCTCTCCAAAAGCTTCACATTACCTCGCAGGTGTTGTCTGAACGGCCGAAAGGCTCACACGCCAACCGGTAGACGCTTGTTCTCAGATTTGATGAGAGGTCAGAAGGACGACAATTCTGGTGATTGGTTTGGTTGTGTGGCAAACTCTCTCAATTGGATCGATGGATAACTGTTCTTAGCCGAGGGCGGACCAAGATGACCAATTTTGCTTCGTGTAACCCTGCAATAATACCCCCTCGCATCATCCTCAGAAGCCAGAAACCAGAGGCTGCGAAATGGTTGAAACAGTAACCATAAGGGTATTACTCATCGTGTTGACGCAGATTTCCATTATAAAGCTCTATGCATGTATGCACCACTAATAATAAGCGAAAAAGAACTTGGAGAAAAAAGTTATATCACACCATCAAAGAGAAGAGCGCAAAGCCACGGTGGCCTTTACATACAGAGAGCTCTCAGTCTCTCTTTGTGGACCCTTTTGGCACGGGACCACTGTAAAAGCTGCTTTGACTTAACCAGAAAGGTAGTCAAGAGACTTTGTATTTATGTGCGCGAAACTGAGAGAATTGAATTGATCTGCACAGAAGCAGGAGACTTTGGGCTTCATGAGCTCCTTCTGTGTATGTATAGATCCTATAGGAATGCTACGCGAAAGAGACCAGATTTGCATCGCGTGTCCAAATGTCCATCTTTGTCTGTGGGAGTTCTCTCTCTTCATTTTTCATTTCGACGTGGGAACCCCGTGGAAGGCTCGCAACACACCCGCGCGTGTAAATCAGACTCGCTTTTGGGAGCGAAGGGAAAGTGCCTCTTTTATCAAGCCTTGCTCGAAAAGAAAGAGTGGCTGGCGGCAAGCGTGCCACACTTTGAGGTTTGACTGGTCCGCCACCCAAAAGACAGAGTGGTTTCCATGTTACCAATGAATCGAAGTCACTGCTGACTCAGGTGTACTAAGTATTGTGAGGAGGGATTTAGGATGCCTCGGGAGTTGTAGAGGCATCCTGAATCCTCTGACAAGCTCACACAATTAGAGACTTTATTAGCCTCCTTCCAACCACGCAGAAGCTCACTCTTCCAAGTCAAGTTGCAGAAAGCGCTTCTGTGATGGTATTCAATTTCGTTCAGTGCGTCCAGTTCACGAATGAAGAGCGAGTGAAATGGATCCTTTGACAGACAGCAACTGGATCTGGATCCCCAGCGGCAAGCTGAGCTGAGAATCTCTTGTTACAACCGCGAGTTCCTTGAGCTCCTGGCTCGAGATCCTTGAGCTCTTCGTCCGGTTGTTTTCTGCGGCGTCTGCTATCCCCCGTTTATGTGCTGCAGCCTCGTTGCTCAAAGCAGCAAAAGCAAACACGTCAAGTAAGCACGTTGACAAGACGATTGCGCCACCCGGACTTGTTTACAGCCGGCGAGTGTCCAGCTGTCAACCACCAGAGCACTCGCTGTCTCGCGGACAGCTGGGAACCAGGCAGTTAGTGTATCCAAGCCAGTTTATCTGTGGGTTCTGATTGTTTGGTATTGGAGCCTTGAGGCTCAAGCCTGCTACTCCCAAGTGGAGAGTGAGCGTTGGAATCCAGTTGGCAAATATTATAGCATTGAATTGCAATGTTCGGGTTGGCACGAAGGTTTGTATCTATCGTATATTAGCCCGCGCTTTCTTTGTTGTGGGGCGAACACTCGCCTCTCACACCATCAACCCGAGACAGTGGCGCATGACGAAACACGTCAAGGGAACAATCGCTCACTCAGCCCACTGTTGTCGCAGCGCAAGCCAATCGTAACTGGCCACTGGGCTGAACTGAACGTTCCCTCCAGCATGTTGACCACCCACCACCACCACCACCAAGTGCGAATCTATGGGGTGGTTTACCGTGGGATTGTACTGTATTGTAGTTTTGCAATGTGGCTCATTACTGCAAGTTGGACAACAACAAGCAATGCGATTGACCTGCATTGAGAGCTCAACGAGTGTACTGCAGAGCCAATCACGATTAAACTTCTCCCTCGCTCGCAGGAAAGAAACAGGTTTGACGGATCGCCATTGAGCTTGAGGCTCAATTCACTTTCAAAGGTCGATCAGTCCTCCTTCGCCATACGTGGGTTGGATTGACACAGGAGGCGCCTTCCATCCTTCTCCTCTGGTTCTCCTCTTAACCCATTGCTCTTCTCTCGTCAGCTTGGGAAACCCAAAACTCAAGTACTGGCGGAAACGCTGTACACAGAGTATGAATCTACATTCAATGATTTGTTATTTCAGTGCATTGTGTTGCTAAAGTCTTTCATTCAAGTGTCAGTGTACAGAGTTGGGATATTATATATCCAAGAACTGTAAATCAAATCATTGCTTTTTTACGTACATATACTTCAAATCCGTTTGTTCTCAGACTTTCAGACACTATATACAGTCAATGTCCGCATCCTCCCTCACTCCCACCCCTCGGGTACAAACGCATGAGACCTTCACTCTACCTCTCGAAATCAATTCTGCTGGCGACTGAGGCCCCCAATTTTTCTTTTTCGAGCCATTGACCTATCTCAAAAACCTTCTCAACTTGATACGAAACACTCCATGGAACTAGGCAGCGAGGTCAACCGCGTAAAAGCCTGACCGCCTCCAGTGCAGAAACGAGCCACCGTAACCACACCACTGTACCGTAATGCTGGCGGCTCAACTGTAGCTCCTCGTCGCGCGCTCGCTCGCTCGGTGCGGTTCTTTCTGCTCGCCGCTCCACGCCAGATGCGCGCGAGACCCATTAACGCGTGGTCTCATTCACGCGCTCGCGCTCCCGGCCGCACAGAACAGGATTCGCGCTTCTCTCGCCCGCTCGCCCGCCCGCCAGAAGCCGCCGCCCGACGCGCGACGTGTCCAGTTTTGCGTCCGCCTGCCACGCGCGACTCACTCGACCGCGGTACGTCGTCCGATAGTGAATGAGCTCTGTGAGCCTGTGTGCATGGTGATGGCTGGCACCCAATCAAGCATATGCCTGCTGGGCTGGATGTCCCATGCGTGTGTATGCACCTGATGGGTGTGTGGCTGGCGCATGCATTCGGTGCCAATGATCACGGAGTATGGTCACGGCGCTCACCCTCACCCTCCTCCTCCCTGCGCGTTGTTTACCGGCGAGAGACTAACCATACGGACGTCTCCTTGTTACTTCTCTGCGTTGCTTGTCATTTGCCAATTAGGTATCAAAATCTCTTTCTCGTCTCCGTTACGCCTCGCTCGCTCTATTAAAAGACGACCAGAGAGACCAGATTGCACGCGCTTTCAAATCTTAATCGGAGCTCTTGAAGACGAGAATAAACCCACAGACCGTCGAGGACGATCTCTCTCCTCGTTCGTTCGTTCGCGCCAGTTCTCCCTCGGGTCTCGCTCACAGTACTTGGTACTCCGAAGTTTCTGCAGTGCGTATTACTGTAGTATCAACATACAGCAAAGATGCTCAGCCGCGTGCTCAAGGAGGTCAAGATCCCGTTCCCGGACGATTTCTTCCCTGAGTTCCAGGTCTCAGCAGAGCTGCGCAACGCCTACCACCATGCCGCGTACCAGCTGCTGAACAATACACTGCGCGATGAAGCGCCGCTCACACGCTTCCACCCCGCACAACAGCCGGACAACTGGAAGCTCATCGGCGAGCGTCTCGGCCTGCAGCTCTACCGCGAGCGCGGCGCAGATCGCGGCTCGGCGCTCCAGGTACTGACAATCGGCTCGCTGCCAGGCACGCTCGAAGACGTCATGTGGGGACTCTACGCCGCGAGCCACAGCAGCTTCAAGACCCAGCGCTCGATCATGCACAAGGACTTTTTGGACGCCGCGATGCTGCACGTGCTGGAGGAAGACCCGTTCTCTGAGGGCGACCCGGGCTTCACGTTCCGTTTCACGGGACTCAAATGGCTCGCGTGCGCACCCACAGGCAAGCTGCTGCACAAGCGCGACGTCTGTTGGCACGAAGAGCTGGGGCTCATGAACGATCCGAACGGCGACGAAGTGGGCTTCATGACCATGCATTCGGTGCGCGTGGGCGAGTGCCCGCCCTTCGAGCAGCAGGGCGTCAAGCGCTCGAACGTCTCGGTTGCATACATCTTCCGGGACCTGGGCAACGGTCGCACGGGCGTGTACATGAAAGGCAACCACACGGTCGGCGGCAAGTCGCGCAGCTGGAGCACGGATGCCGTGATGGTCGAGATGTGGCTCGCGATGGCCAACGTGCTCGAGTGCGCGCAGTCCAAGCGCTTGTCCAAGCTTGTACATGGCAAAGAGGTGTTCGTGGCCAGCCAAACGTAAGTGTTCGCCTCATATTAGTCTGTGGTGGATTCCTAGTTGCTCATTGGTTTTGTATCGGGTTTCCCTATTGAACAGCGGCAAGAACTGCGATATCTGCGACCAGAAGCTCAAGATGCTCAAGGGTGGACAGAACTGCAAGATCTGCGGCAAAGTGCGATGATACCTGTGCCTTGATACCCTTCGATACCAATATGATCTTCTTGATACTAATGTCTGCTCTACGGTATCTCCTCCCATTGCTTCTCCTACAGAACGTCTGCGATCGCTGCCGCCTGACCAAGCTAATCTACCCGTCGCGCGAGACCGCGGTGTTCCCGTGTTCGTACTTTTTCTGCAAGCGCTGCTTGATCGACGCCAAGGACCAACTCTACTCCAAGGCGTCGCGCGTTAGCTTCCAGTCGGATATCTCCTCGCAGCGCTCCAACTCGCCTCGGTATCGCGCCGGAAGTCGTGTGGGCAGCAACGGACCACGGTCCGTGTACTCGTCGTCATCCTCAACGGGCTCGTACCGTGGTGGCAACAACAGCGTCAACAGCATCAACAGCCAGCAGCACCAGCAGCGCGAACGAGCCCGCGCGCCGTCGCGAGACCAGCAGCAGCAGTTCCAACAGCAGACGTACTACAGCGAAGTGAAGCTCCGGCAGCAGCTCAGCCCGCGCAGTAGCACGAGTACAATGTCCAGCGCACGGCCGACGGCGAGCTCCGAGTCGAGCTTCTCGGACCCGTCGTCCTTCAGCATGGGCTCATACCCTCGCACAGAAAACATGGTGGGGAACACTGGTGTATCCGGGTCGTCCTACCACTCATACCAGAATGGCCGATCCGGCATGATGGCGGCTGCATCCACACCGCAATCGCGAGGCGCGCCACCCCCTGTGATACGTCGGAATATCTCGGGCTCGAGCGTCAACTCCCAGCCTCGCTCTCACCACCAGCTGCATACTCAGGGCAGCTTTGTGGGCTCCACGACCAGCAGCGCCTATGAAGCGGACCGCGGCGAAGAGGATGATGACAGCGACGACGACGATGAGGACTCGAGCGAACTCAGCGAGAGCGACGAGGAGCTGTCTGTCCCGGTCGTCGAGCAACCTGTCCCTAGACGCCTGAGTCCGAACGCAGACGTGCTCGCCAAGCTGCGACAGATCGAGCTGTACGCGGACGACGAGACGGGGCTCGTGGAGCTCCCGCCGTCGCGACGGATGTCTTCGCAGCCGCCACCTCCGGCTCAAACCAGCCACGGCTTCCAGGATGACCGCCTCAAATACATCAACACGTACCAGACGAATCGCGAGGGAGCCGTGGTGGGCAACCGAGGTGCAAGAGCGCCGTCACAACCACCTCAAGTGACTTCGAACGCACTTGTACCCGCTGGCAGGAATGGAAGCAGTAGCAACAATGGTGGTGGCTATGTCAGCAACAACAACAGTGTTGGGTATGCGAATGCCGGGTATGCAAGTAACGGGTATGCATCAGCACGAGCGCCGCCGCCGCAAGTCCCAGTCCAGCAGCAAATGCCGTCGTCACACTTGAGCGAACGCGAGCAGATGATGCAGCGGCTGATGCAGATCAACATGGCGGCCGAGGCGACGTACCTCATGGCCAAGTACAACGCCAACATGCAGGACAGCAGCAGGGGAAGATAGAGAGAGATCCTTGGGCTTCAGCTCTCTCTGGTACCTTGGTGTTGATACCAAATGCGTCTGAGTTCAGTCGGTGGTCAGTGGTTGTCGTCTTTCTGGTGGTATGGTCCATAATTATAATTTACTGTCAGCTTCTCTATATCCATTACTCTGGAGTGCATTTGTGTCAAGCGCATCGTATCGCATCTGTCTCGTTGACAATTGAAGTTGGTAGGTGGTGTTCGGTTGCGTGATACTCCCCATTACACACTTTGATACTTATTTGTTGGCGCTCGAGTGCTAATAACGACGGGCTGATCACAGTTGGTCTCTTACTGGATCTAGGGGACTCAGCAGCTTCAGCGAACCGCCACTTCAAGAACCGACAGGCTGCTTCCGCCTGTATGTATGTACACTCTAGGCCTTCAGTTAGCTGGAATGCCTCGCTCTTTCTCAAGAGGTTTCAGGATAAACACCGAGCTTACTGTTGATAGCAACAAACACGCTCATGCAGCTTCGAGCTGAGTTTCGCATTCTGTAATGAAAGCCTACAGACTTTCGTTGTTGCTCATCCTGTTTGCTATAGTAGCGTTAGGAGAAACCGACGCATTCTCAATTGGGGGGTGGGACGGAAGGTGCGATTTGGTATCAAGTCATCTTGGCACCTTTCCTACCTTGTGTCCTGTACTCCCAATTCTCGTTAAATTCGTCAAGAGTTGTGGCAAGACTAGCAGGCGAAAGCTCTGGTGACGGTCTCTCTATCATAACTGCAGTCCAGCTACGAAAATCCAGTGTGTCTTAGCGTTTGGACGTGAGAAGAGCCGTTTGGGGTATTAGAAAATGGTCAGAGGTGTTGGTGGGTTTGAAGCCTTTAAATGTTGGATGGATCCATTAAATCGACACACCTCAAAAATACAATTGAGAATGAAAAATCTCAATTTTATTTTTGAGGTGAGTTGACAAGGGAAAATGTCCACAAATATTCTGAACTCTGAAGAGCAATCGGCAAATAATGGATGAATACGAATGACTGCTGGTTGTTCTCAGAAAACTATAGATTAACTTCTTTAAGGTGAAAGAAAGCACAACGTGCATCCAAACAAGCATGGATGTTTCTGTGTTGCCTCGCTCGTTTGCGATCTGCTGGATAGCGATCATCCATTTCGCCTCGCGACACTAAACAGACTGTGTCAAGTTGCTCTCGACTTTAAAATTGAGGAACATTCGACCAAATCCGCCACATCCGAAGCACACACGCATGCGGTACAGAACTGGTTGTTTAACGTTCCACTGGCGCTTATGAGAGCGCCACTGACTCACCCACCATCCATTCATTCTCCCACGTCATTGGGATGGCAACCCAAATACAAATCACACATTTGCTTCCATGTTGAAGAGCAACCCTGGAGACCTACCGCGCTTTCGAGATTGAGTGTTACCGCGTTGTTTGAACTGCGTGGATAGTTTGCGTTTTGCTACTACTGCAGAACGTTACTCTTGTCCAGTTTGAACAAGGCTTCGAAACTGGACAATCACGACCGCATTGCAAACAGAAGAATCGACATTCCGATGGAAAATATACATCCGAGAAGAAGTCGGCGATGGAAGATGACGTTATTCGTTTCCATTTCCATTAAGGATTTAAGTATTTTCCACCGATTGATCGATTCCTTATAAAATTTGTCGTTGATGAGGCAACCGCAACTCAAAAAGACCGATATTTCAGATCTGCAACGTTCAGAAAATCTTGACTAAAAGCACTGTCCAACAACTGCATCCTGCTGCAAAACTGTATCTACCGATACTACGGTACAAACTCAATTTGTTCAGCGTAGCATGAGAACCACATGGTTTGGTCGGCACTGTCAAATCGACAACGTCGACTATAAAAAATAAATGGAAATAAATCAACAAGTCGTTTGACGCCGCACAAAATGCCACGCTCTCTAAAGTCGCCAGAGGCTCCACAAAGAAGTGAAAAATTCCGTCATGACCACAGCCGCCAACAGTAGAGGAGCAAAGGGCAGACCGCCTCAACAGAAGAAGTGAGCCATTCGGCCCACACATCGTGGACACTCGCAGCCAGACAGCAGTTTTTTGCATTTCTATTCTATCAATCGGACACACAATTGCATGAAAAAGCGCTTGGGCCACAGCTGGCTTTGCATCTTTTTCAGCTTTTGTTCACTCCAAGTCCGCCCTTCAACAAAAACGAAGAGCGAAGGTCTCCGAAAGTTACCAAAGTTGCACGAAGCCTTTGTTCACGCAACATTCCGAACGGATTTGGCAGCAAATCAAGCCAGTTCAGGTTTCTGAGCAGAAACGAGTGAAAAGTCGAAATGAGCGGACACCAGCGCTAGATCAACCGCACACTCTTTGTGAAGCATTTTCTATTTGAAGCGAACACCCAGTCGCACAAGCGAACCCACAGTTTTCGAGCCATTTCGCTTTTGCGCTTTCTTTGGGTCTCACAACGCAATAAGTTGCATTTTTGATGCAACTTATTGCAGTTCGACCCATCTGCATCCAGAGAGTGGACCCGCCACTTACCATCTGTCTGCACGCATCCCGCCATCGTCTCCGTCTCTTGTTGTTGTTGTTTTTTCTGCAGCAAGCAAGCACAACAAACAAGCTGCACAACAACAATTTGCAATTCGTGTGTGGCGCTCACTCGACTTGCGCTTGCTTGCTTGCTCGTGTACGTTTGTGGGCTTGCTCGTGTGTGTTGAGAGCGTGCGGCTTTGCTTGCTCTGTCTGTGGTACAAAAACCAGACTCAACAATCCGCCCCCTATCATCACTCGCTCGCCCACTCGCTCGCTCACTTGCTTGTTTGCTTGCTGCGTCTGTGTTTGCTTTGCTTCGACGTTGCTGAGCGCATTACTTCTCAAGAAGCGCCTCCGCTGCTCCTCTTCGCTTCGATTTTCCCGCCAACCCCTGCGCCTCAAGCGAGCCGGTTGCACCGCGAGAACAACAGGCGGAGCGAGTGTGGCATCTGTGGCATCAAGTCACCACCGTTCGTGCGAGTAGTACAGCAGCAGCAGCTGCCCCATCCAGCGTCTGCACGCTAAGCAAGCGCCATCACCACCATGGCATTCGGCTTTGGACTGCGCTCGGACAAGAGCAGTCGCGCCAAGGCGGCGCACGAGGTCAAGATGTTTCCTCCCCCAGCACCCCAGCAGCAGCAGCAACAACAACAATACGCCGACTTCACAGGCGAAAACAGCTACAGCAACCAACCAACTGTCGACGTGGCCGCGCAATTCGCTGCGCAAGCCGCACAAGTCGCGCAACTCACACAAACAACAAAGCCAGCAAAGCAAGCGCAAGCGTCAGCTACACACGCAAAGCAAGTGCCAGCGCAAGCGGCTCCCTCGAATACAAGGCACCACCAGCACCACATGCAGCACCTTCGTCTCGACGGCGACGCCAGCGCGCAGCAGCAGCAGCAGCACCACCATCACCGCCCCGACCGGTCCGCGAGCAGCGCCGCGCCGCCGAATTACAACCCGCGCCGTCGCGGAGAGCTCGCCGGCAGTCTGCTGGAGGCGCGCTCGCAACTGCAGCTGCACGCGCGCTCCACGCGCGGCGTGACGATCGTCGCGTCCTCGTTCCTCGACGAGCACGCCCACGCGCACAGCAATGCGCACGGACTCGACCACCAGCAGCTACAGCAGCAGCAGGAGCGCCACCGCCGCCGCGGCATGACCACGGCCTCGCAGTACTCGCACCAGAGCGCCAGGTCCACGACGTCGAACTCGAATCACTCGACCAGTGAGTCGTCGGAGCGCGTGGAGGCCAAGGTGGACATCCTGTTCAAAGGGCATCTGATGGTCAAGAAGGGACTGCTCAAAGGGCTCGAGAAGCGCTATTATTTTCTCACGCGCGGTAGCCCCGAGCTCTACTGCTGCAAGGACGAGACGTCCTTCAGCCTCTGGTACGCGTCCGGCTGGTCGCTCAACGCGGGCCACGCGATCGCCAAGGGCTCGGGGCTCTCGCCCGTGCTCGTCTGCAGCGTGCTGCGTGCCGATCGTGCCGGTGACTCTGGTGGTAGCGACCGCGGCATCGTGCTGGTCGTGGCACCTGGCTCGTCGTCCGCCAAGAGTGCGTCGCTCAAGTTCTACGCCGAGAGCGCCGAGAAGTGCGAGCGCTGGATCAAGGCGTTCCACAAAGTGCAGACCGCCAAGCGCTCGTCGGCGGCGACAGACGACGCGGACCCACCGTTGTCCCCGTCCACAGTCGCGAGCAGCAGCGGCGGCAGCGGCGTGAGCAGCCACATGGACCGAGAGAGAGACCAGAGAGTCCAGGACTTTGTCGCGTCCCCACGGCACGCGCACAACATGCGCACCCGCCAGGCGTCCCGGTCCCGATCGGACGCGAGCCAGAGCTCGGCGACCAGCCAAGGTGTGCCGCGCGCCTACGCCGGCGGTCAGCTGCGCACCAAGTCGCGCGAGGACTCGCAGTCCGTGAAGAGCTCGAGCTCGTCCGACATCTCGGACGCCGCGACGTCGCAGAAGTCGGACCTGTCCGTGGCGCGCGCTAATGGACTGTTCAACACGGCGCTCTCAGCCAACGGAAGCCAGGGCAACGTGCTGCTGTTCGTGGCCGCGGCGGGGTCAGCGATCTCGGTCTCGGACTCCAAGATGGCGCTCGCGAAGAAGCAGGTCGCGGAGCTGGTCGCGAAAGGCGCCAAGCGGCCGACCCGCGGCGGCATGGACACCAACCACCACCCAGCGAACCAGATGGCGAGCCAGCCGATTTCCTGGCGCTACGGGACCCCTGAGTACATCTTGTCGGACCTCGAGTACATGAAGAACAAGCAGCGCGAGCACGATAGCACGCCGCTCGAGTCGTACGTGGAGGAGTGCTGCCAGACGTTCCTGATGGAGGCGACCCACAAGGCCAAGTACAGCGACTGGATCAGCGTGCGCCAGGAGTACTTCTATCTGCAGGTGAACGACGGCGAGCGGATCCCGGGCCACGCGATCCAGGAGAACGACATGTTTGGCTTGCTCTTCGTCAACGACTTTGAAGTGACGGACGTGGACATGAAGGAGGGCGAGGAGAAAGACCCGCGCGCCATCCTCTCGGAGGCGTTCACCGAAGGGTTTCCCATGGAGATCCTCGAGGTGTACACGCAGCCGCCGCAGTGTTACTTCTCGTGGCGCCACTGGGGGCCGTTCACGGGTCGCTACAAGGGCGTCAAGGGTGACGGCTCGCGCGTCGAGATCCGCGGCTTTGGCCAGATGCAGATCGACTCGAACCGGATGCTCAACCTGCGCCTCTTCTTCAAGACCAAGGACCTCTTCGACGAGCTCAACAAGGTCAGCAGCGCGCTGGGTGAGGCGAGAGCGCGAGACCCACGCATGCGGGCTGCGTCCTCGGCGATCCCACACTTCCCATCCGCAGCAGCAACAGCAACAGCAACAGCATCAGCATCAGCAGCTCCTACTCCATCGAGCTCCTCAAGTATCAATGCCAGTGCTTCTAGTACCAATGGTGCTGGTATCTCATCAGCTGCTCCTGCTGCTGCAGTTCCTTCAGTAGCACCAAAATCGAAGGCGACGCTGACAGCCGACATTATGGACGAGCTCGCGAATTTCACGATCGCGTCCAGCAAAGAGCATGGCAAGTGAGCGAAAAAGCAAGCGAGTGAGTGAGAGAGAGAAGTTATGAGCCAGCTAGAGTGTGAGGACTGGTGTTTTGGTGTCAAGTATCATGTGTCAGAGTGTCAACGTGTCAGGAGAAGAAGAGAGATCGTAAGTATGAGAGCGGAGCTGCTGGGCATTAGTTTTGAAAAACCTACCGGTAGTTATGTATAGGGACAACGAGAACAAAGCTGCGTCTTCACTACGAACGAAGTAGAAGAGAGAGCTTGGGTGATTGGAAGTACCAGCAGCGCTCGCTAAAGAAACAAACATGTGCAAGAACAAGTTTTGATACTCAAGGTTGGTACTTAATTATCAACCGTTTTCTTTCTGCTCTTGTTGCTGCTGCTATTGTTATCGCGCTGCTGGCAAACTTGCCGGTTAGATTGAACGCATGACAAATCGCAAGCGATGCTGAAGAAGCCGAGTACGCCGTCATTGCCAGCAGTAGCGCCGGCAAAGAAGCCTCTCCCCCATGGCACTGATACCAATGGTGACGGTGTTGGCGTCATGGAGGTCGAGAGCACCCACGTGCACGTGCTCGCCGACGGCAAGAAGCTGATCGACGTGACGCTGAGGCGTCCCGAGGTTCTTGCTCCCAAACAAGTGAGTGGTTCTTGGTCCATACATGTTGACAAGGATCAAAAGCGTTTAGTGTAGACACTTGGCTGAATATGTGGGTTGATACTTTGGTATCATCATCTGGAGTAGGCTGCAACACTCGTGGTCCCGCAGTTTGATGACGAGAGTGATGACAGCTCGTCTTCCGATTCAGACGATGGCGAATCTCACAGAGCCCCCGTGTACAACTCACCCCTGCGCAAACCTCAGCAACAATATCAACAGCGTGATAGTGACAACCTTGAAGACAACAACAACAACAACAGTGACGGCAATGGCTTTGAAGAGCAGCAACCAGATTCTGCTACGTCGCTCCAGGGCGACTTTAAGTGGGACAACGCGGGAGTGAGCGACATCCAGCAGCTCACGAACGCTAACACGCAGCTGGTGGCCCAGGCGACCGACTTCAAGCGCCAGATCAAATCGTAAGCTCAGAAGTAGTAGCAACAACCCTGTTGATACTTAAATGCTACCTTTAACTTCATTCGCGTGTCGGACTGACCTATGTGAAAAACTCGCAGGCTGCAGATCCAACTGGAGGCGCTGGCTCCAGTCCCAGGATTCAACTCCGAGATGGTGCAGGACATCCTGTTTGAGAGAGAAGGCGCCGAGCATGTAAGCCCTCAAACAATCCGACAATGTCGCCATCGTTAGAAATTGGTTCTGATACTAAATGACCAACTCTTGGCACTTACTATCTGTTATATCCTCTAGGACATCCGCGACGCGAAGATCGTGCACCAAGCAAAGACGCTCCGCCACCTCAAGCGTACGCTGCAGCGCGAAAAGCAGCTCGCGGTAGACGCGGTTAAGCAGTGCAAACTGATGGAAACGGCCAAGCAGCAGCTCGAGAAGGAAGTCGAGACCCTCAAGCTCAAGGCCGCGCGGTTCCAAGCACGTGCCGCTGCTGCAGCTACCGCCCAATTCCAGAATGGACCTCAGCAGCCAGAGGACTCACCACGAGAACCCGCGAGCCAACTGACTACCAGCAATTCGTCATCAGCAGCGGGCGACACCCAGTTCAAGAAGAAATTCGACGACCTCAAGGTGAAGAACGACAAACTTCAGTCGGATTTCAAGAAACTGCAGCGCGCACTGCAGCGCGAAGTGGGCGACGACGTGTCTATCGGCGAGATCCTCGAGAGCGCGGACGGGACGACTGGCAAGCGTGGTCGCGCGCAGCAAATCGTGATGCTCAAGGCGAAAGTGAAGAAACTCGAGGCTGAGCTGGCGAATACTAGTAGCGGTAATGGTAGTAGTACAATGTCGGCGACCCCACCGTCGAACAATGTCGACCTGCGCGCGCAACAGGAGCTCGCGGGCCAGCAGACACAGAAGCAAAGAATTGTGGACAAAATCACGCTCGAGCGGGACGAGATACAGGAGAAACTGGCGCAGCTGACCAAAAAGTATGACGGCATCAAGTCCCGCGCCCAAACGCTGGAGAAGGAGAAGCACGAGAGCAAAGCCAAGTTCCAGCTGCTCGTGGACAAATCCAAGAACGACGACGCGCTCATCGACGCGCTGCAGAGACAGCTTACGACCTGGAAGACCAAGGTCCAGGAGGTCAAGCGCGTGCGCACGGCTGAGAGCGTGAGTTCACAGTTGTCAGTAGCCCAGCAGAAGGAGGAGCTTGAGAGACTGCGGAGTATGGTCGCCGAGTACAAGCGGCAGCAGGGTAACACTCCATCGCCGAGCCACCAGTCGATGGCGCTGTCGTCGGGGATGCCCGTGCCGAGCGAAGCCTCGCAGTACCGGACGATGGCGGTGAGTGGCAATGTGTGAACTGTGGTTGTATTGTTGTTCGTTTGCTGGGTTTAAAGCCTGGCCGCTTGCCTACTATGGCGTGTAGGCTGAGAAAGAGCGCCTCCAGGAAGTCGTCAAGGGTTTGCAGAGCCAACTGGAGGAGAAAGAGCGGCAGCTGCGCCAGCTCAAGCAGCAGCAACCGCCCATGATGCCCTCGATGCTGCCCGCGCTCAGCGACGACGCCGCCGCGATGATCTCCCGCATATCCGTACGTCTCTCACTAAACAACGTCATGACACTTACTTGCTGAGGCTCTTGATACTTTGATACTTTGGTTCTCGATCTTGATACTGATACTCTGTGCTCTCGTTTTTGATACCAGAGAAAACCTGGGATGCCAGCGCTGAATCGAAGAACCAGTAACATCAATCTCATTGGCCTTGATTCACCTTCTTCGCTATCGTCTCAGAGTCAAAACCAGTCTGGAGGCGACGCGATGCACGGCGCGGAGGTCGAGGCGCTAAGAAGGACGTTCCGCGAGAGCCTGAGAGCGAAAGAGGACCAGATCGCCGCGCTGATCAACCAACTTCACGACCTGGAGACTACTCAGCAGCAGCAACAGCAGAACCAACGCAGTCACCATCCAGGAGCCTATGCAGAGAATGGTCGTGACGATGAGGATCTGGCGCAGGAAGTGCAGGATTTGCAGGAGGAGAACCAGTTTCTGCGCCAAGAGTTTGAAAAAATCAAGACCCGCTACGAGGCGCTCGTGCGGAACGCCAAGTCCGGTGCTAATGGTAACAAGGCGAAGTAATAGCTTGACCACCCACTCAATAGCCTCTATGCGTAAACCACACCCGGTATGCCTCTTAGCCTCACGAACTCGGGGTCTCACTTCTTGAGTCGACCTTTCCTGATTCGAAATGGGGCTGAATGTACCGTAGCTGCTCTGACTTGCTCCATGATCGCGCACTTGAGCACTGACTCTTCAGCTTTGCCTGGGCTTACGCGCCCTTCTTCATCATGATCGGACGTGTCCTCTGTGTCAATGAACTGTCGCCAGCTGTCGCGCTTGCTGTGATACGCGTGGAGCATCTCCTGGACGCCGAAGAGCTCTTGCTTGAGCTTCTGGACATCCTTCGACGACTCTGAGGCCTTCTGGTGGTTCGCAGCGAGCAGCTGGCGCATCTGGTGGAGCTCCTTGCGGTAGACGCGCACTTTCAGGCGCTCCTGCTCGTCCAGTTTGCTTCTTTCGATCGTATTCTGCTCTTCCAGACTCGCAACCTGGGCTTTCAGATCCTCAATTCTGCTGGTACACTGGTCGAGTTCACGCTTTTGCTGGTCAAACTGGGCTCTCATAGCCCTCAGTTCACTCTGTAGCGCCTCGATACTCGCATTCTTGCGCACCAGTTCCTCACTCGCAGCCGTCAGCTCTTCTTGCAAGCCCTCCACCTGTCTTGCAGCTCGCAAAGCAGACACCTCCGCCTGTTTGACCTGCTTTTTGTATCGATTCTGCTTTTGGTCCTGGAACTTCGCGGCTTCCTGCTGCTTGTCGATCATCGCCGAGAGGCTCTCGACGTCACTTTTCACGCTGCTCAACTGCTTTTTGAGCGCCTCGTTCTCTGAATTCTGGTGGATCAGCTGCTTCTTCGCATTGCGCGTCAGCGAGCGCTGTGCCTCGAGCTCGCTTGTGAGACTGTCGACCTCGTTTTGCAGAGTTGCGGCCTGCTGCTTGAGCTTGAACCGGAGTTTCTCTCGCTTCTGGGCTTCAGTCTGTAGCTTCTCACTGGAACTTTGCTTGATTGCGAGCAATTCATCCTGGAGTTGGCTGTTCTGGTTCGTAAGTGCTTCGTTGTTCTTTTGACTAGTGTGAAGCTGGTTCTGCAGCGCCTCAACCTGGAACATCAGCGTCTGCTCCTTGCTCTCGATGCGCTTCTCGGTGGCCTTCAACAACTCGGCAGCGGTGCTCAGCTGCGAGTGCACGCGCTCCGAGTACGCGCGGTCCTGCTGCACGACCTGCCGCTGGGTCTCGAGCAGCGTCTGGCTCTCCCGAAGCGCGCGCTCGAGCTCCCTATTGCTGCTCTGCAGCGCTGTGATCGTTGTATTGAGCGACGAGACATCGGCCTCATGCTGCTCGAGCTGCAATCCGATCTGCGCGTTGAGCTCGCCGAGCTGACTGCAGAGCAGCTCGTAGTTGGTCTTGTATTTCTCCAGCGAGCGCACCTTGAGCTGCAAGAGCGCTAACGAGTCGTCGTGCTTTCTGTCGTTGGGTATTTCATCTTGCTGCTGCTGCTTGTAGCTGTGGACGGAAGCGCTTGCGTCTGCATCACGATGGAGTTGAATGTTTGGGCTACTCGTGGTGGTACTGGTCTGGTGGCGCAGATCGCATGTGCACTTGCACCTGCACTCTGCGAGCGTTGGCACGACCTTGCTGTTCATAGAACAAGCGATTGGGCCAGCACTGCTGGGCTGTCGTGTGTGTGTTTATACAGCACTGGGTCTGGTCACAGAAGAGCAATGAAGCTGTTCGCTTATTCGCTCATTCCCATTATCGCGGTATCTGTCACTTGCCAAGTGACGTCGTTTGGAGATCGCACGCGTAATTCACGCAACCTTCACGTCACATTCAACATAATGTTGCTTGAATCCAAATGTTGCTTGAATGAGATTACGAAGGGCTCAAAATCAAAATGACGAGCTCTTTGGTTACATTCGTGCAACTTCGCCTTCCATTTTCTCGCATTATTCTCAGCCAGCAGTCACAACCGACCACCGCTTGCGCTATTATTCGGCATTTCTAACAGGAAGAAGCAGCTAAGAAGAAGGGTCAACAGAAGACAATGGGCGGCGGTAACGGAGCAAAGTCGGCGGCGGCGCGCGAGCGCAACTTGGCGAAGAAGCTGAAAGACCAGAAACAGAAGGAGCACAAGGAGAACCGCGGCAAGGTCAACAACGACAACATCAAGTGCAAGATCTGCATGACTACGTTCATGGTCACGGCCAACGTATGTAGCTTTTGGATGACGGCTTTCTCTTTTGCGTATGGTGTCTATTTACGTGCGTATATGCGTTGAACTGACCATGAGACTCTATCTGTGTGCGTGTGTGTATTGAATATGCAGGTCAAGCTGCTGAACGAGCACTTTGACAGCAAGCACAACTCGAAGGGCATGAAGATCGAGCAGTGCTTCCCGCACTTGGCCCCAGCGCAATCGTAAATAAAGCAAGCAAACGAGCGAGTTGATTAGAGAACGTCTGTCTTATTTGCCTCCGAGTCGGCAAAATCAAGAATTAGAGGGCGAGAGTGAGGCGTGAACTTACTTGGCTGTAACGAACGAGTGAGCAAGAAAGAGAGCGAGAGAGAGAAGGACGAACGAATATGTATTTGCGTGTGAAGCGGTGAGAGAGAATCGAAAGAGGACAGGATCGTGAGCGCGTCATTCGGCTAACATCGTATTTAACGATATGTCACTTCCAGTGCAGGAACGCAGTTTTCCACGCACCACCAGCGTTTTAAATGCATTAGCAGTGCACTGCATTTCCTGGCGTGGTGAGGAGAACCGCCCCCAGTGTTGGCGACTCTCTCACGATCGTCTCCCTTCTTCATTCTCCCAATCGCTTGGTTCGTATTGACCGTTTTCGCTTCAATAATGGAAACATCGATAAGAAATACCACTTGCCGTGTCCGTCCGTGCTAGCATTCACTACTGAAACTCACGTTGACGGATGAACCCATTCGAGTGCAGAACACTGTCCGCCTGATGAGCATGAGGAAGCTGAGTAGCCATCCACGCGTTATGCCTCTTACGCATAAAGCCCTTGGACCTCCCTGACCATCTATCTTGAGTTGCGAGGAGCCCAAAGCATTGTCCTTGTGGTTCTCTCTCTCACTCACGTGGGGGTGATCTGATTGGATCCACTGGCGTCGCTTCGCTCTTTTCGGAGCGAGGATGCTGCTGTTGATGCAACCTTCCTGCGACATCCCTCGACCTGATCCAGAAGTTCAGTGTCGACGAGCGACCTTCGCGCAACCTTGACCAGCGATTCCGCGCGCACCCACCCAATTTTGCTTTGCCTTCCCACGAAAACCAAGGAAAGGTGAGCCGACAAGCACAAGAGAGCAGCTCTTCAGAAAGCAACCAGCGGCACAGAAGCCCAAGCGCAAGTACCAAGTCAATCTCTTACTCTATCACAATGGGCGGCGGCAACGGACAGAAGTCGAAGGAGGCGCGCGAGCGCAACATGGCCAAGAAGATGAAGGACATGAAGCAGAAGAACCACGCGGAGAACAAGGGCAAGATGGCCGCCGACAAGGAGAGCACCAAGTGCAAGATCTGCATGACCACGTTCATGGTCACCGCCAACGTACGTACTTGTGGCTTATTATGCGCATACTATATCTGTGATGATAGGAGGGGGAGGACGCAAGTGTACACGCGTTCTCCCTTGTGTGTTTGTATGACTGGGTCTCTGACTGCGATTTCTGTGTGTATATCTTGTTCACGTTATGGACGGACGAACAGGTCAAGATGCTGAACGACCACTTCGAGAGCAAGCACTCGTCCAAGGGCTTCACGTTTGCGCAGTGTTTCCCAGACTTCCAGGGTTAAGCTCCGTTCGATGAGTGATCGATCGAGTGACTCAATAACACACGGGCACTTGCCGAGATGCGAGCCGATTCGAGAGAATGATAGAGTGAAGCAGAGAGAGAGAGAGGGAGCGGTGAGTCGGTCGACTTGAGGCGTGATGTGGTGACGTGGATTACGACAGGCGGAGAGAAGAGCAGCGTATGGAGCGGACGCATGAGGACGAGAAAGCGTCGCCGTCACAAGCTGCTGCTGTGTCTCCATATGCCTGCCTGGGAGGAGCGCTCATCAGGAAGAAAGCAATGAGGGCTGCGGCGCGTCATGCAGATGGCTTGCGCAGTGCGAAGCGCTTGCATTTGCGTGCTTTTGCTATTTGATGAACAACGATTAATAAACAAGGATATGCATAACAACCAAATGGATTTTTTGTACATAACAAATCGTGTTGTCTCTATTTATCATGAATGCATTGACGCAAATGACCAACCAGCAAGCATCTTCAAAAATCAACCCATATTCACAAGCGAAATGACATGGTTTACTTCTTTGGGGATGGGTTCTGACTCTTGCGCGCCTTGCCGTGTGTGACGCTGCTCGTGCGCTTCTTGAAGTTGGTGCGCTTCTCGAACGGATTCGACTCGCTGTTGCCGCGCAGCAGCAGGCGCGCCGGCACGCCCACCATGTCAAACTCCTCGCGCAGTTGGGTCAACAGGAATCTGCATAATCACACAATCGATACATAGCGAATAATACCAAGTTGAGTTAGCCACCATCATCAACCCATGTGTAGCTCTTCATAAAGGAGGAAGGATCCAATATCAAAATCAAAGCAGAACTACGCACCGCTGGTAGGACTCGGGGACGTCGTTGGGCTTGTTGACAAAGAGTGCAAACGTCGGCGGGCGGCTCTTGACCTGGGTTACGTACTTGACGTTGATTGTCTTGCCCTTGACGGTCGGCGGCGGGTGGTGGCGCGCCATGGCCTTCATCCAGCGGTTCAAGCGGCCCGTGGTTACGCGCAGGTCCCATTTCTCGTACGCCTTCATCCTATTTTGTCATAAATGACACATGATACATAAGATAGATAAGTTCACCGGTCAGTCCAGCTCCCGCTTTATAAAGCTAAGCTATACAGAAGGTTGTATGATGCAACGTACACTTCCGGAAGCAGTTTGCGGATGCCCTTGCCAGTCAGCGCCGAGATCGGCACGACCGGGACGCCTTTCACCTGCGCCAGCGACCCGCCCAGCTCGTCGCGGATGCGCTGCATCTCGAACTCCGAGTCCTCGGTCAAGTCCGCCTTGTTCGCGGCGATGATCAGCCCGCGGCCTTCTTCGATCACCTTGTGCGCGATCGTAAGGTCCATATGGATGAGCTTCTCCTGGCTGATATCCACGACGACGATCACCACCTGCGCCGAGTCGATCGCGCGGAACGCGTCGCGCACCGACAGGTTCTCGATCTGGTTCTCGTGGTCGCGCTTGCTGTACTTACGGATACCTGCGGTGTCCACGAGCTTGATGGGCTGTCCGCGGAATGACCACGGCACTTCCACCGAGTCGCGGGTCACACCAGGTCTGCACGAAAGAAGAAGAGAAATGCCAATGGTGACACAGTTAGCAACTTTGGATAGAAATCGAGAGAGGGAGCTCTACTGTAGGTCGCTTACTCTGGTCCAGTGAGCACACGCTCCTTGCGCACGATTCGGTTGAGCAGCGTGGACTGTAAGTAGCGGCAAATAACAAACACATTATCAGAGTTTAGTCCATTTGAGTCGCATGTAACAAAGCGAATGGTTCTGCCTTTGGTTATCTGCTGTACCTTGCCGACATTCGGGCGACCGACGATCGCGAGACGGATCGTTCGAGACTGCATTCACCAAACACATTGCGGCATAAACGTCTAGGTGTTAGTGTACGAACATCCATGAACCAGTCCATCATTACAGCAAGCGCCTCAGTGCAATTACGTACGTCTTCTTCCTCTTCGGTGGTGACGCCTTCCTCCTTTGGAATGTCCTTCAGTAGCTCGTCTTGCTCTTTTTCATGGGCATCGTACGCAGGGATGAGCACGTCAATGAGGTTCGTGATACCCTCGCCGTGCTCCGCCGAGAGCGGGATCGCCGAGCCCAAGCCCAGCTGGTAGCACTCGTTCATCGAGTCCTCCCAGCGGTCCGGATACCCTTCGACCTTGTTCGCGACCAGATGCACAGGCGCCACAGGATTCTCTCGGCGCAGCCAGCGCGCAAAGTGCGAGTCGATGGGCGTCACGCCCTGACGACCGTCAACCAGGAAGAACACCAAGTCGGCTTCATGCACAGCCTTGCGCGTCTGCTCGAGCATGCCTTCTTCCAGTCTGTACGGTATCAAACAATAGTCAGAAGTCAGTGCCACAGGCAACGAGATAAGCGCAACGTACACACAGGCACTCATATCCACTTACGTTCCGGATGGCGCATCTTCCAGACCGCCTGTGTCAATAACGTCAAACTCCATGCCCGCCAAGTGCGCCACTGCGTATCGTCGGTCACGGGTCGTGCCAGGCACGTTGTGCACAATCGCAGATCTCGTCTTCGTGAGGCGGTTGTAGAGCGTGGACTTGCCGACGTTCGTGCGGCCGACGAGCGCCACGCGGAAGCGCTCACGCGCCGGCGTCGCCTGGATGCGCTCGAGCGTGTCGAGACGCTCGCTGACTTCTGGTGCAACCACGTCCACTGCTGGTGGCGCGGCAGCCGAGAGAGCGCGCGTGTTCCATCGCGGCTGCAGCGACGCCGCAAGACTCGAGCGACGCAGGCTGCGCAGCATCATCATCGTCTCTCTCTCTCTCTCTCTCTGCTTCTCCTTGTTGCTGGAGATCGAACTGATCGATTGCTTTGATTTGCTTTGACGTCGTTTCCAAGGATGATGGATGAATGGAGCACATCCGATTGCTCGCGCTGATTGGCTGAAAGTCAAATTTGTAAATCTTTTGGCTGGCCAAAATTTTGTTCTCCCCTTCTGACTTGGTTTCTGTATGCTTTTGGGGACTACCTCTTTATAAGTTCGAGAGGTTCCCCGCTTGACTTGCGTTTACTATGGAATTAGGGAATTGTTTTATTGAAAGAGTGATGGTGGGAGCTCCGAGAGTGATGATAGTGAGATAATGGGACAATCCAAGTGGGTCAAATCCAAAATAATGACGTTTTTGTTATAAGCGACACATGCTCAGATTTGGCTAGGCTATTGCTGCTCCGGAGCATGAGCATGATCGTGGATCGTTGAGATGCAAGAGCGACATGACGGTGCTCTATCGTGCATGGGCTAAATAACTATGAAGTGATGATTCCTCCTACTTGCACACATTCGATCTGTGTGTAGATGGCTTCTCGGGCAAAAGGCTGATCTGACAGCGACTGGTTGGTTGGACAGGTACCTGTCTGGGTGGATATTGATGATCTTTGAGGTCTGGTCACTTGATAGTGAGACGAGGTCGATCGCTTCAGCGGTCGTAAGCTTTCCAGAGCTTCTCGAATTGATCTCGGAAGCGACCTGATTCAGACCAAGCATATGCTGTTGGTTATCTATCATATCATACCATCTACATCACGACCAATGGCAACAGCCTCATAGGTAGGGTAGGTTACGTACGAATGATGGGGCCACCAGCGTTGATCACCAGGTTCTCTTGGTTGCCCACGACAGCCTGGCGACTCCAGTTGAAGGACCCTGTTGGATACAACACATAGCAAGTAAATAAAACAAGAATGGGATTAGATGGGAGAACCATCTTCTTTATTGCAGCTCAAGAACAGTGATAAAGACGACTCACCGTTCAACAGAATCTTGTTATCCATGATGCAAAACTATACAAAAGCAGCACAAAAAGAAATAAATTGGTTAGAAGCCCAAACAATTTCGTAGCAACGCTGGTAGATGACTCGGTTACTTACTTTGTTATGCATATACGTCCGGGAGTTGTCGTCGCGCACTATGATGCCCTGTTCACACCAACACAAACAAGCAATCGCACACACACACGAGTGTTAGAACTCACAACAGAGCAACTAGCTGTTTGTCTACGTAGTTGGGCTGCTCCAAATGAACGTACCGCGTCGATGAACTTCTGGATGTCGGAGCCCTTTCCTTTCGCCATGTCGTCATCCGAGATCACGCGCACGACCACGCCGCGCTCATGCGCTGCCAGCACACACTCTGCAATCTATCAACACAGAGAAACCATGTCCGCATTAGCAAACACACACACAGCCAAGCAAACCATAATAACACAATAGCCCAACCAACGTCTCGACCCGTACCTCATCGCACGTGATGGTGAACACGCAGATATCCATGGTCTTCTTGCAGTTGTTGAGGTAATCGAGCAGCGTGAGCAGCGACGAGCCTTCGTCGTGGATCTTCTTGCAGTTCTTGCGCGTGCAGCCCTTCTCGGACCGGAAGTTCTTGCACGGCATGCCCGGGTCCGGAAAGAAGAGCACGTCCACGAACGAGTCGCCACCTCTGGACGCCGCGGTGCCCACTGTGCCGCTCTTGAGGGGTTTGCTGCCTCGTCCTCCTTTTGTAGCTGCTGCTGGTGGAGGTTGCTGCGCCAGTGGGGACTGCAGCTCGACTACCTCCACGGCGTCCCTGCCCTTGCCGAGACCAATGCAGTTGCCCATATTGCTTATCTGTTGCTGCTGTTGATGTGTTTGTTTGCTCTGTGGTGTTGCTGGCGGATTGGGAAATGAACTGAAATGAACTGGTTGATGGCTTCTTGTTCTTGTTCTTGCATTCTTCTTGCACAGCTCTTGCGCGTTCGTTAAACAAAAAATGAGTGAAAATGGTTATATAAATATTTTTTAACATCAATTGTCAGAGTTAAGTGCACAGAAAACATGCGAATCGAGTAGGTGACCCCAGAAACGTAAAATCCGCATCTAAGTTTTGGAAAACCGGACAAACATAGTCATGTACTCGTGCGTTTGCTGGTGTATTACATGTTCTTGGGTGTGCTAACTCTCAATCTTGACTTTATGGCGCGTTGATGTGCGCGCGCATTCCTGACTGCAGTACACAGGTCTATGATAAAATAAATTGCTCCTTTGCATGTCTTGTCAGTCAATCCCATGGGACTCTATAAATTTATAAATCAGGTTGTAACAGTATAGCGATACCAATATACCACAAAGCAAAGCACACTTTGCGTAGCCACAACCCTAACTTTGCTTTACAGGCATGCCACATCCAAAGATGAAGCGAGCAAAATCCTGGAGATACCTGTGCTTCATTACCATTATCTCTTGATGGGAGGATGTAGCGGAAGCAAATAAGGTGTCAATCAATTCGCCAGATATAGGGCTGTTCATATGTGTGGTCTTTCTTCTCACTGCTGCCTTTGCGGATTTTACGATTTCGAACCCACCTACCAAATTCGGCTCGCCTGACTCAGAAAATGGATGTTAATAAAAATTTATAAAAATAATCAAAATAATTTATGGTTGTTTTTTCGAAATCTATAAAATCTATTTACAGCCAATCAGAGTGCTCCTTGAACTCCTTTCGTTTTCTGTCAACGAAAGGAGCCTGAACGGCTGGCTCCCCCATGCACATCAATCACAATCCGACACGACCCGTGACCTCAGCACGCCACCGCAACAACCAAAATGCCCGTGAGCGCGTCGAGCCACCGCGAGGGCAACCTCTACGGGCTCGCGATGCTCATCTCCGGCACGTTCAGCACGGTGATTATGAAGACCGAGTACGGCGTGCGCGCGCACGGTACGGAGCTCTGTGCGGACCCGAACGCGTCGCCGTCCGCGAACGGCACCGAGGCGGCGCTCACGACGCTCTGCCCGTTCGACAAGCCCTGGTTCGGCGTGCTGCAGATGAAGCTCGCGATGGCACTCGTGCTCGTGTTCTTGTATCTACGCAAGGTCGCGACCCACGCGGACTACCTCGCGACGCCGCTTTTGCGCCTGCGCAAGGACGGAAAGAAGTACATGAACACGCCCGAGGCCGCCGCGATGAAGAAGCGCCAAGCCGCGGCGCGTCGAACGGGTGCCAGCGACCAGGAGTCGCAGCCGCTACTGCCAAAGGCCGCCACGCCAGAGGCGGCTGAGGTGTCGCTCAAGACCATGGCGGCGGTCGCGCTGCCGTCGCTGCTCGACTTGCTGCAGACCGTGCTCGCGAACGTCGGACTGCTCTGGATCTCGTCGTCCGTGTTCCAGATGGCGCGCGGCTCGGTGATCATCTTCAGCGCGATCTTCTCGGTGCGACTCATGGGTAAGCGCTTGTATGGATACCACTACATGAGCATCCTGGTCGTCGCGGTCTCGGTCGTGCTCGTGGGCTGGGCGGGCGTCGGTCACGGCGATAACAGCGCGACCAGCACCAAGACCCAGGCCGAATCGGACAAGGACTCCTGGAACGCGCTCATCGGCCTCGGCTTTATCATCGCGGGTCAGGTGCTCTGCGCGCTGCAGATCGTCGTCGAGGAGCACATGATGGTGGCGCTGAACGTGAGTCCGATGCTGCTCGTGGGGCTTGAGGGGCTCTGGGGACTCGTCTTCTACGTCGTGCTCATCCCTGTGCTCACACTCACGCCGCCGAGCACCACGGGATTCTCCAAGATCTGGCACGAGGACTTCTACGACTCGTTCGTGAAAGTGGGCAACTCGCCGACGCTCATGGCGCTCATCGTCGTGTACATCATCGCGGTCGGTACGCTGAACGTGACCGCGAACTACGTCACCAAGCACCTGTCGGCGGTCATGCGCAGCATCGCCGAGACGCTGCGCACGCTCGGCGTGTGGATGCTCAGCCTGTTTGTTTACTATGTGCTCAAGTGGCAGGGCCCGGACTCGGCAGGCGAGCAGTGGACGCTCTACAGTTGGTGCGTGCTTGTTGACCGTAATGCTTTGCGAGCGTGCCTGTGGTGAGGTTACTAACTGATGTGTGTATGTGTGCTGTCTTGCATTTAGGGTGGAGCTCTTGGGTTTTGTGCTGATGGTCTACGGCACCTTGGCGGTACGTTCGATACAGTAGTCTTCGGCTGTATCGATGGTGACCACTTTGGCTGATGTTTGTATGTGTGTGTGTGTTGTCTGGATCATGCAGTACAAGAAAATCATCAGCATCCCGCTCCGCTCGCTGTACGCGGCCGAGGCGCACGAGCGCGTGGTGGCGTACAAGTCGCCGTACATGAGCTCCATGCACAAGTAGACAGGCATGTCGGCAGCGTCAAGGTGAACGCCAATAAAAGACTGACTGACTGATGCAGAGTAACGTTAGTGAGGTAATGCTTAGCTGTGAACGTGTTGAGCCAATTTGCAATAGACCGCGTGTTCCCTCCTTCGTTACCACCCCGACCCATACACACACGCATTTATTCCCACGTCTGTCCACATGCCTAACGACGATGTGGACGGACGCCTATCGTTTTCTCTCTCCTCTTGACTTCTTCATTTGCGGCTTTCGCTTTCTGTTGTCTGCACGCGCACACAAGCGCTGCTTCTCTTAACACAGAAAAACATATCTTGGCATGTCCTCTACGGTTCATCAACACCAGAGCCATCAGAGACGCAAGACTCAAGACGCGAGCGAGGCACGTGCACCAGTCGTTGTGGTTCCGGTTACTTTAGTCACTCATGTTGATTCCGTAGTTTACAGTGTGAACGTCACGCGTTGCATGGATCCCACCATGTGCGACTCGGATGGATGCATGGATCCCTCACCACATGCGACTCGGATGGATGCATGGATCCCTCACCACGTGCGACTCGGATGGATGCATGGTGTACCTCACTCAGACCTTTCATCGTCAGACCCACGGCTCTGAGTGAGCGAGTCAGATGATCGAGCCCCGTCACTGCATTTTGCGCTTGTGTCTGGTGATGCAGGGAGGCTATGATCTATGAAGAGCACCTTTGAGCTGGGCAGTCATTCTGTGCAAGTGGCAAAGCCAAAGACAAGTGCAGGACCGCGTCAACAGGTTGCAAAGTGACGAATGTGGTGAACCCATTCGTTGAGTTGATTCTCAAAAGTAGATTTTGTCATACTAACACACAATGTGGGATCGCGTTTTGAATCAAGAATGCGCTTGCTTGGATGCTCAGAGAGACGTGCAACAGTACGCCACTGTCCATCTGGCACGAGCAGAGGGTCCACCACCCGCAAGCCAGAAATCGGCACACCAAATCTAGTATGGCAGATCAGCAATTTTGTCCAATATCATTTTCTACCATATTATCAATTGTCACAGGCATGTTTACATAGTTTACTTGTAATCAACTGCACTTCTTTCAACATTTACATAAAATATTGCAGGCCGCCGAACTCCCGCTCGGGGCCGATTTGCCCACGCAAAAGTGGCCAAAAGGGAAACCCGCTCGCTCGCTCTCACCGTACCTTTGATGCCGTGAAAAGCAAAGCAAAGCGCGGGTTTCCCTTCAGAGTGCGGAGTCCGCAAAGCCACGCGAGACAAGCAGCATACAAAAAGCAAATAGACAGACAGACACACGATCACGCGAAGGCCCACGAGCAATCACGTGAGCGAGCACAGCAGATTAGCGTTTAGCATCCAGCAGCAGCAGCAGCAGCAGCAGCAGCATCCAGCAGCAGCATGTCGACCAGCAGCGGCAGTAGCAGCAACCGCGGCGGCAACGTGGTGGCCGCCAGCTCCCTCTCGGTCTACCAGGTGCCCGCCACGGCCGCGATGGCTTCGTCATCCATGGCGGCGCGAGCGCAGAGCAGCCGCGGCGGAAGCAACAGTGGCGGCGCGATGCCGGTCGTCGCCAGCTCGTTCTCGGTCTTTCAAGTGCCCGCGGCCACGGCGGTGATCCCGAGCGCGCGGCCCAACAACTCGTACGCGAGTACGATCAGCAGCAGCGGCAGCTTTGATGACAGCACGCAGCAGCAGATGACGGTGCCTCTCGTATTTGGTGGCGGCGGCGGCGGTAGTGGCTTATCAGTGACAGCGCCAGCGCCAGCAGCAGGTCCGGGTGTCGCAGATGTGTTCATCCCGTTGGACGACTCGTACTACACGCACTCGGGACGCAGCCACCGCGGCAGTATCTCGACAAATAACAATCGATTCGGCACCCCGGGCGGAGTCGCAGGCGGGATCCCACTCAACTTTAACTTTAACAACAGCACCAATAGCATGGACAGTGAAGCGCGCGGTGGCATCGGCTGGATGCGCACGGGCCGCGTGATTCGCGTCAAGGAAACGGGCGAGTCGTTCCGGTTCCCACTCGAGGACGACCACCTGCCGCGCGTGACGCTCACGGGCGAACAGTACACGGTGCTCAAGAAGCATGCGGTGCAGTTGGCGGAGCAGGCGATCAGCAGCAACCACCTGTGGATGGAGAACCCGACGCTCTCGCCGCAGCTCAAGAAGCAGAAGTGGAAAGCGGAAGTGGAGAAGAAGAACTGCACCATCTACCGACAGAGAGGCACGGACACCAGGAACGCGCAGAGCCGCAATGCGCTCGTGCGCGCAAAGCTCGACTGTACGCTCGACGAGCTGGCGTATGCGATCAACTGCGACAACACAGACGACCAGCGTATCCTGATGGCACACATTTACCAGGATAGTTTCCTGGACGGCGCGGTGCTGCATGTGGCAGAGACAGCGAACTTCGAGGATCCGTTCCAGTTTCTCGGCGTGAAGTGGATGGCGTTCCAGTCTTCGGTAGATTCCGTGTATGCTGTGCGCGACGTGCTCGTTGTGGAAATGTGCAAAACGTTCAAGGACTCCAAGGGCCAGAAGATCCTCGCGCGAATTTGCCAGTCGATCAACATCAAGGACTACAAGGGCGACGAGTGCAACTTTGGCTTTGCGCGGAATCATGTGTCGTGGGTTCATCTATTCCGATCGATGGGTCCAGGAAGCGGGCGGGTGGACGCCTCGTTATCTGTGAGTACGCAGTTCTCTGGGAAAGCAACGCCGTCGTGGTTGGCCAACCGCATGGTGACTAGCCTGTACAGCGTGGCCATGAACCTGAGCACGGCTGCTGACGCGAAATACATCGTCAAGAGCCGATTGATCACCGACAAGGCGTGGGTGCCAAACAACGAGCGACCGGCGTGCAGCGTGTGCTTCAAGTCATTCAACCTGCTTCGCTCCCGCCACCATTGTCGAGTTTGCGCAGAGATCATGTGCACGTCCTGCACGATGGAGCTGACGATTCTGTCGATCAAACTACCACCAGGGATGCAACCAGATACGGGTACGAATTTGATCACGAGCACGGAGAAGTTCTGCTTGAAGTGCGTGAACAAGTGCCGCCAGGACCGACGAAATGCGCTCCTCGCAGTCATGGAGAACCAGTCCGCGTTCGCTGCTGCAGAAGAGGCGTATGAAGTGAGCAATTACGATCGCCACAGTGAAGTGTACCTCGACGAGCGCGCGAGTTTGTCGGAAGCGAATGCCCGTCCGTTTACCGGAAGCACGTCTTCGTTTGCGTCGAACTCCAGTGAAGGCTCCGGTGCCACTGAGAAAGGCAACGCCATCAACTACTACGGCTGGTCCTCGAAGGTGCTCACTGCAATGGGCAGCAAGCCAGGCGACATCGAAGAGGATCTGCGTGTCGCGAACGCTCCAGGACTGAGTCACCAGGCCGAGAGGCTCCGCGTCCGATCCAACCACAGCGGCAGCGCGTTCGATCGTCACCGTCAGGGCTCGGATGCCTCAGTGAGCAGTGGCTACAGCGACAACTCGAACAGCTCCTTCGGAGATGCGCGATGGGACCGCCGCGATAAAGAAAACTATGGACATGTGAATGGGAACACGAATGCGATGATCCTGCTGGAAGACCCCGACGAGCTCGCTCGTAAGAGCCCGATGATCCTATTGGAGGATGCGGAAGATGTCGTGAATGTGAACCCGATCCCGACGAGCTTTGTGAAAATGGAGGAGTCGATCGCAGCCCAGCAGGCGATCCTGCGGTCCATGATTATCGAGGGCCAGAAGATGATGATGAACAGCAACGCGCATGCGCAGTACCGCCCGCCTCCGCCACCGCAGAACGAGTTCATCACGCTCGAGGACCACCAGCCACGCCTAGCACTGCCCCCATCGACAACGATTACGGAGTAGGTGCCCATACATACAGTGCATGCTTGCATCGTGTTCACAATTGAACTCTTAGTTCGTCCGTCCATTTTGCCACCTCAAGTCAGCACTGAAGAGCAAGTGGTGGGCAAGACTTTTTAATCTAGCCGCAGTCAATACAGTTTATCAAATTTCAGGCAAAGCCCATGAAGGACCCTTGAAGATCTGAGACTTTCTTCACAAGAGGTGCTCATCTGCTTTATATTTGTTTTCCAATCTACTTACTGACGCTCTCATTCACGCCAGAATACACTTACTTACGCACAGCTACAGCTCAACACTAAACACCAATCAGGTCAACTTCACATACACATACAAAGACATGACACCACCTCACTTCGACGACACCATGGACATTAAACCTTCTGTCCAAGCCCACCACCGCCCGTAGGAATCAAATCCACGCTAGCCGTACAGTTGTGTGGGAGGCGCCTGGGGTCTTCGAATCGGCATCGTGTTCTTCCGCATCTCCTCCTCCGACTCGTTTGGGAAGAGCATCATGCGCAGCCGGAACGTCTGCTCGAGGTCGTCGACCTCCTGACTCTTCTGACTCGTCCATGATGCTGTTTTCTTCAAACCCGACGACGACGCAAACTGATTTCCATTTCCAGATCCAGATCCAGTTCGAGACGCGCCGCGACTCGAGTGGTACGGGCGGAAGTCCGAACCCGAGTTCTGGCGGCTCAGGTGGAGCTGAGAAGCCGATAACGTGAACGGCAGCGAACCGCTAAGCGAGGACGACGACATGCTGCTGCTCGCGAAGCTCGGGTTCGACGAGATCATGCTCGGGTTTGACGACATCACGCTCGTGCCTTCAAAGCTCTCGCCGACGCTGTAGTTCGGTTCATATTTGACCTTGATGCGTGAGCTCATGAACTGGTTCCCTTGGGAGGACGATGATGAGGATGATGCGACGATGACAGGCTCCTCCACGTACTTGATGTCGCCAATGTTGTCAAGGATGTCGTCGCCAATTCCGATCTCTTCGTCGTCGTCATCGTCGGATAACACATCCAGGTATTTTGTCTTCAAAGTATCACGATCTACAGAGGCAAGGTAAGGTATGTTAGCCATTTTGATCAACAGCATGATAGTCGAACAAGAAATCATATGCAATACTCACAGATCGAGATGTCGAGCGCGTTGAAGTCGTCGTCGATGTCGACCGAGTCGTCGCGCAGCATGTGCGCCGTGATCTCCTGGCGCTCGGTGCGCGCCTTCACCATGCAGTTCAAGCAGAAACGCAGCGGTAGCACGCCCGTGTCGGACCGCTCCTTCAATTGATCCAGAAAGCAAAGCTTGACGGTGCATGACTTGCACATGAAGCGGTGGCAGCCCTTGCACGAGCGCTTGGAGCGCATCATGCGGAAGCGGCGGAAGCAGACCCCGCACGACGATGTATTCGAGGATTTCGACGACGACTTGGAGCCCGAGCCGCCACCGCTGCTGCTGCTCGACGAAAGCACCGAGATACCGTGGGTCGATGCTATGCCATTGAGCATCAAGATCTTGGCTTCGGCGACGGTCACGAGGTTCAGAATACCTCCGAAGGAAAACGAGATCGTCTTCGTCACCGCCCAGGACGGCAGACTGCCCGCTGTCGAGTGCAGTGCCTGGACCGACACTTCCGTGCGCGAGCCATTCTCGCGGTACAAGTACAAGTACGAGATCTTGCCGCGCACGAGGTTGTTGTTCTTGCGCTCCTGGACGTCGACGCCGTCCATCGGCATGGACCGCAGCATACGGAAGAGCACGCGCTGCCCATTCGCGTCGCGCGTTGCCCCGGAGTACGAGAAGTAGATAAAGTCCCGGGACGCGACGATTGCTGGTGCCGGCGAGCGGAACGCGACCCACTTGACACCGACAAAGCGGAACGGGTCCTCGCGCGTGCGTGTCTTGCCGACGTGCAGCACGCCGCCGTCCAGGAAGTGGTCTTCGTACAAGTGCGCGAACGCACAGCGCTCATCGTACGTGGTCTCGCTGTAGAGCCCGTAGATGATCGCGTCCAGCGTCGTCTCAAGCGACGCGCGGATGAGTACGTTCTTGTGCTGCGAGTCCGGCACGCTGCGCGCAAATGCGATCAGGTTGTCCTTGTCCGCGATCTGCTCGTAGCCCTCCTGGGTCTTCTCCTGAAACTGGAAGTACCACGAGTTGCGCTGCGTGACGGCGCGCGAGACCTCGGCCCAGCCGACCTCGCGCCACTCCTCGAGCTTCTGCGGCGAGATTCGCACGCGCGGGATGTCGTGCTCGTCCACAGGGTACTCGTCCAGCATTGCGGTTGTTGCGGGTCAAGCGTATCAAACGTGACACGTGTGGGTTGGTTGTGGGTCAGCGCGCTTCTCGCCAAATGCTTGAAGGACGGCGACGGCGAGACTAGGCGACCGACAACTGGGATTGCGCGTGTGGATGGATGCGAGTGACACAAGCAAGCAAGCCGCGTGTGGTGAGGAAGCGAGGGAAAAGAATCAAGCCCTTCCATCGCGCTTCCATAGAATCGTGAGTAACCAGAATGAATGAGACCGCGATGATATGGTGGTCTGACCAGTCTGATGGTCTGATGATGATTGGGTGGGGTCAACTGGGGCAAACACCAAATCTGAGTTTTTGGAAGCGGGTGAAACTGGTTAGAATTGGCTGAAACCACAATTCATCAGATATTCTAGGCTCCGACTCAGACTGCACTGACCACCCTTTTTCTGGGTCGGCCAACCATCGTCCGTGGCCAGGTCTGTTTTGCTGCAAAACCCGCACGCGCACAAGAAGCCAGAGCTTTGAACCACATGTACAGTTGTAGTTCTTCCAGCCCAAACGCCTTGTGCTTGTATGCTTCGTGTTGGGGTTTTGCTTGGACTTGAGTGCCGAGTCAATCAGATCGATCGCCGCTGACGAGACTGGCTGGCTGTGTTATGCAGACCACACTTGCATAGACTATCCATCCTGGGTTCACGTGTCCACTTGCGTCAGCGGAGTTCTT